>CM066341.1:2095000-2195000 GCA_033807585.1 Hydrophis major | reverse complement strand
TTTTCATTTCGGCACGACGCTAACAGGGCATTAATATTGTCACTTTCAACCTTGGGATCAGTACACATCAGAGGGGTGAAAGAGAGAGGGGGGGGAGAAAGAGGGAGAGAATCCCCCAGTGAAATGAGTGCAAAACAGGAGCCTCATTGATTTTCTTCTTGATAGACTGCTATTAAAACTGGCAAACAGGCCGACCTTGTGTGCAAGAGAAGAGGGGTGTACAGCAGAACACTCGACATAAAAGTTGGAAAAGGAAGGAAGGAAGGAAGGAAGGAAGGAAGGAAGGAAGGAAGGAAGGAAGGAAAGAAAGAAAGAAAGAAAGAAAGAAAGAAAGAAAGAAAGAAAGAAAACCACCGCTCTTGAACAGCTGGCCTGAAACCCCAGCCTCCCCCAGCCCCTTTAAAAAAAATGTTGACCCAGAAGCCATCATTTATTTTAAATTGGCAACTACAATTTAACAAGCTACACTAACAAACAATCAGCCTAGCTTGCACCTTTCCATAGCTATCAATTAAGACGGGGAGTTACATGAGGCGCAAGCAAATTGCAAAAACCCAGGAACCCTTTGCTACGAAGCCCACTGTTTGCAAAACAACCCCGCACAAAACAAAACAGCAACAACAACAACAATTACTTTCTCCCCCTTCCCCCCTCCCGTAGAAATCAAAAGATGGAGTTAAAATGCTTGAAATTCCATTTACCGGAAATGGTAGGTTGATGATGGAGGTGCCTTCTCTTTGGGGGGGGGGGGAGAGAAGAGTATAAATATCAATTTTTTTTCCATGCAAAAATAAAACCTCAATCCTTGAGATACGGGATACAGATATGGACTGAAGAGACCACAAGGAAAACATAAGCCAAACTTAAAAGCCATCTATATAGCAATATTGGACTTAAAAAAAAAATATTTAGGCAGATGGTTACTTTCAAGAAGGAGAAGAAGAGTTGGAGATGGCTAACGTAGAATAAAACCCAAAATTTGTTTGAAGTGCTAGAGTGATTTAAAGGGGGGGGGGAAGTATTATGAAAAAAAAAGGGGAGGGGGGAACTTTCTTCACTGAAGCAAACGAGCTTACAAAATTAGGGGTGTAAACGTGAACTTCCTTTTTCTCAATACTTCTAAAACATTTTGATCTATTTAATCAAGTGAACTCGGTGGAGAGAGGAAAGTTGCATTTTAAAAAATGACTATCAGATGTGGAAGCAAACAAACAATGCTTAAAAACTATTTCCCCCATCTTCAAAGGGAATTTTTGGGAAGATTGAAACTACAGCCAAGTTAATCGGTTTGGAAGTCTGGAAATGGTGATGGTTTTTTTAAAAAAAATAAACGCAAAGGAGATGATAAAACAGAACTGCTTGTGAAACGGAATCCTCTATTTCTCCTTGTTCCTAGCACAAAATTCTCTATTCCGTTGGGAAGGGAAAGGGAAGGGGGGAAAAAAAAAACCCCAGTTCAGAGCTATTTTCCTCTCTTCTGTCCTTCTCTTCACATTTGCCTAAAGGCTGTGAACTAAATTACACTCCCAAGTAAATGACTGTAATTTACCTACTGAATTCCCTTGTTTGAAAAAAGGAACACACAATGCATTCCTGCGTTCCCTCGGATCAAATTTACCATTCTACATGTCAAGAACAATCCAGAGGCAGTAATTTGAAACGGTTTGAACCTTCAAATAAGGGGAAATTAGAAATGTTTTGAGCGCCTGGCATTTCCAGCCAGAAGATAAAAGAACTTGATAAAAGAAAGAGAGAGAGAGAGAGGGAGAGAAAGGGAAAAGAAATATCCTGTAAGCATTCAATTCCTTCTGCTTTAAGATTTATAAACCGGGCATTAAATGCACCAGCTAAGTTGTGGCCTGTGAGAAACTAAAGGAGAGTGGAGAAGGGTATTAAAAGTGAAAACAGGACAATATTTATGGTGCCTGTGAAGTGTTTATTGGGGGAAAAGGCAGAATAAGAGAGAGAGAGAGAAGGGGATGTGATAAAAATGCAGATGGAAAGCTGCCCCCGTCCACTTGCAAGATTTCAGGATTTAAACTTTGCAACTATGGATGGACCTTCCTTTTCCGTTTTTCAAGTCAGCAACTTCCGATTTAAAGTCAAATGCAAAGAGCCAATAATTGCTTAAAATAGATAATAAAGACCATTAAAGGATGCGTGAAGGCCTATCCAGAGGAAAGAGAAGGAGAAAAACAACAACAACCAAACTCAGAGTTCCTTGTGATGGAGGCCTAGCACCCCCTTTCCCATAACCTCTGAGTAATGACTAGCAGGAGTTATCTCCTCCCCTTCTCTGACATTAAGACGTTGTCAAACCCTTCCAGCTAAGCACCTTCCGAAAATCATCCAGAGAGCATGCATTCTGCTCAGCCTAAAAGCCACCTCTCACACTGGCCGAAAGGGCAATAAATCTTCATTATCCTAAATAAAATTACAGTCCTTTAAACGTATCCGGAGAGAAGGTTATTCCCTCCCCCTCCTCCTAAACAACCACCTTAGCGAGTAATGGGAAGCAATATGGTGGCACTTCTGTCGCAGTAGGAAGTCTGTTTAAACTGTCGCCCTGCCAGCAAACCAATTCTACATATTAAAATGAATGGATTGGTGATTTCAGAGGAAAGCGACGGGGGTAAGGAATGCTTCAAAATCATTTGTAAAATCAAGGGTGTTATGAAGATAGCAGGATTTTTTTTTTTCCGGGCAGAGGACCAACCCATGGTGGCACATCCAAACATCTCTCTCTCACACACACACCCTCTGCCACCATTTCTGCTTTCAACCAGTGGGTTAGACGTGCATTTCAAAATTTCCGCAACCGGTACGTGAAAACCGGTTCGAACCGGCTGAAATACCACCTCTGCTTTCAGCCGTAGTCATCCATCCATAGTAAATTAAAACATTGATTTTCGAGCCCGGGCAAGCGACGTTTTATCATGCCCGTCTTCGGCTGCAAAAGAGGTCACGGGACTCTCTCAGTCTCCAAATGTTTGACCCAGAAGGAAGGCCCAGGTTCTTGACAAGCCAACTGAGATGCTGCAACCCCTCCCCACACACACACACGGTCTTCTCTTCACTCTTGGGTCTCACAAATTCCAGGGGGTGTTATCTCCTCCCCTTCTCTGACATTAAGACCTTGTCAAACCCTTCCAGCTAAGCACCCTTGAAATCACCCAAGTCGCATGCTGCATATTGCAGGCGCATTTTGCTTGAAATGCAAAATCTGGACATGGCACAACTGAAAACCTGGGAGTCCATATCTCTGACAGATAATTTGCAAGGCGGTGAGGAGAGAGAGAGAGAGTTAAAAGGATTGGGACCAAAGAAGCTTTGTAACTGAAGGTGCTTTTTCAAGGCAAAGTTCTAAAGAAGACAATATTTGTCACTCAGAGTTGAAGGGTGCGGTCTTTGGTGCTTTCTGAGCTTGGTTGTTTTATTGCCCAACTAGGTTGCGTCAACAGTGCTGGAAAGGCAAACCGCACTCATTTCTAGCGCTGATGACATTAACTAGTTGGGTGGTGAAATGTCTGCAAGAAAAGAAAAAAAAAACAGCTTCAAGGGCACCAAAGACCCCGCAGAGTTCTTTAGAAGGTGGGCTTCAAAAATAAGGACCTTCTGTCCAAAATATTCATGAGTCTGTACACAAATACATCCCCATGCGTGATATTAGTTCCCAAGTCACACCAAGCCTAGTACGGCTGGTATGGAATGTGCTTTTTTTTATTTATTTGTCAAACTTATTATTCTGCCCATCTCATGACGAACGACTCTGATGCTTATGTGATAGTCTAGCGTGCATTCAGATTCTTACTTCCTGCCTTTTTTTGATGTTTATTATTATAATTTCAAAATTACAGGGAAAGAAACTATAATATAAGCACACACATTTACAAGTGTATAGGAAATTTCGTAAGGAAGACAAAAGTATACAGATACATGAGTGTGCATAACAAACATTTCTACTTATTAATTTGCATTATGTCTTGATTATTTTTACAAATAATTCCAAGTGGCGAACATATCCAACAGAGCTTCCTTTCCTATTTTGAATAACGAGTAGATCTAAAGGATCTATCTATCTATCTATCTATCTATCTATCTATCTATCTATCTATCTATCTATCTAAAGTCTTTGGACTATACAACCAGCAAATATCTCCTTAACTGCTTCTCTCACAAGGATATTCTGCAAAGCATCTAGTTTCTTCTCTGACTCAATCCTTGCAAATAACGCTGAAGTTGATCATTTTGGAAAGAGATCAGCTAACCCAAGACCTGCAAATAGCTCGGTAATCAAAAAGAGATTTCCACTCAGATCTCATCAACCACACTTATTTGCTGAGCAAGGCGAGCATGACATCACCATTAGGCTCCAGAAACGCTTTAAAGGGATGAGCAATCTCCACTAAAATTTAGGGAAGGAGAGGGGGAGAGGGAGGGAGGGAGGGAGAAGTGGGGGTGGAAAACTCTATTGGGTGCTCTTCAAACAGGAAAGGTTTCCTTGTCCAGTCATGTCCAACTCCAGAAGACAGTGCTCATCTCTGTTTTTTGGCCAGCACTGTCCAAAGACATCTTCTGTAGTCATGTGACCAGCAAGGCTATATGCCAAAGGCGCATGGAACACTGTGCTCTCGCCACCTAAGCGATACCTATTTATCTACTCACATTTGCATGCTTTCGAAGTGCTAGATGGGCAGGAGCTGCAGGAAGGAACAGGAGCTTGTCCTATCACGCGGCACCTGGGTCTTGAACCTAGGTTGTCAACTTTCCAGCTGACAACCACAGCGTCTCTAACCATTGAACCATCTCACTCCCACATACGCACAAATGCTCTGCAGAGGTAAAGAAATAAAAACCACAGAACGATACCAAGAGAAAGCACGTTGGATGTGTGTAATGTGTTGAAAAGGAGTCACCCTTTCTCTTTTTTGTGACTTCGGGGTGTCATCAACTGACACACACACACACACACACACACACACACACACATATATATACATGTATATGTATAGATCTCCCCTCCAGCACATCACTTGTTTGCACAGAGCTGAATCAAAGGCTCGGTTTCAGACCCTGCCAAATTGCTGGGAAAATGACGGGAAACCTGTAATTTAGAGAAGTGGTGCCAGCCTCCCCCCCCCCCAATGATACAATTCCCGACGGCTTTGCTTGCTAATAACAATATTGCTCTCTTCAGCATGGGCTACGGTGCCAGGCTCTGCTTGGCATCAGCGCTGGAAAACGAGACGATTTGTGAAACTCGTCGGACTGCACAGGATTTGGGGGGGTCTGAAAAACAACGGCGGGTGTTCCTCGACTTACGACCATGATTGAACCCAAAATTTCTGCTACTAAGTGAGACCATTGTCTATTGGCTTTGTTTTGTTGATTTCTTCCAAGAGTTGCCACTATGGGTTTCTTTTAATTTGTTTAAAATATTTATATACTGTTTTTCATGAAAACAACAACAACACACAACCCATCCTCAAAGGGGTCAATTGTGAAAGCTTTAAGTTTAATGAAAAAGTCAACCAGCTTTATAAAAATCATTCTACCATGAGAGGAAGGAAGGAAGGAAAAGAAAGAAGGAAGGAAGGACAGAAGGAAGGTAGGAAAGAAAGAGAGAGAGAGAGAGAGAGAGAGAGAGAGAGAGAGAGGAGGGAGGGAGGAAGGGAAGGAAGGAAGGAAGGAAGGAAAAAAGGATTATAGATGGTTTTAGGAAGAGTAGAAGAATACAGTGCCAAATCCTCCCAGTGCTTGTTTATAAAAAATCCCAGACAAACCAGGTATCCAATCACATCAACCACCATCGGTTTTGAATATACCACAAAGCTTTCAAGGTTTTTTTTTTTTCCTCTCTGACCCCAACTCCCTCCCCTCCACAAAAGTGGTTGCTAGCCCAGCCAAGAACAATTACGCCCCTTCTGAATTATGGCACGCAATAAACCAAGATGATGGCCATATGCAACCAAATATTTTGGCACTTGAGCTAAAAAAAGGGAGGGGGGAAGAGGGGAAGGAGGAAAGGAAATGTAAAAACTGTCCAGGGTTAAAGAAACGAAGGAACAAAGATGCACTTTGTAGATTCAGCCCTTCAGAGCTGGGTGTTCAAGTCCCATCTGAAGCCACCCAAGGCAGCTCATCCGAGAAATGTTGTCAGTGAGTGGCACAGCGTTCAGCCCCCCGATCTTCTCTTCCCAGGCATGGTCTTCTCCAGCTGCAGCTTAATTTCCTGTGACTTGCCTAATTACTGTAATTAAGGATTAATTGCCATTAATTATTCACACATAAGCTCATCGCAAATCATGGGGTAAATGTCTTATGAAAGCTGCCATACAAACCGTGTATAAACACAGTGGAAGGCTGCAGGCAGGCAGATCTATCACTCCACCCCGAAGCAAATTTCAGAGCTTTCTCTTACAAAAACAGTGATAACTCTTCAAAACTCGACAGCGCCTTTCGCAGGTACACTGGCTACCAAGAAGGCTTTCCAGCAAAGAAAGCCAGCAACTTACTCTCGTTTCTTTCTTTTTTTAATTACTACTATAAATGCCAGTTTGATCCTCACAACTGATCTTTTTTTAATGCTCCTCAAATGACAAGATTCAAGTTTAGGATAGGCAATGTCGTGCTATTAGAAGCCATGTGTAAGGAGAAGAGCTGGAAGGCGGAGTTAAATGTGTCATTAGTTTGGAATCATTGCGTCGCCACAAAATACCCTAGTCCAGCCCCTGTGAACTCTGTTGATCCTTATCTAGTCCTAATTTAGTTTTGACTGCTAGTTGATTAGATTCAACTAAGTAAGTAGCAATAATAAACTCTAATAAAGGAGAGTACAGTGGAACCTCGGGTCACAAACGCTCCTGTTTGCGCCCACGTTTCCTCCAAGCACCCACAGTTCCTGTTGGACCTCCATATATCCCTTTTTCCACTCCAACGGTCCACTTTGCAAGATAGTCCAGACACCGAGTACACCTAGATAAACTAATTCGACTAATACTTGTAAAGTTACAAAATCTTGCATGCCTGGAAATTGTAAGAGGAGGCGTGGCAGAACCTGGAGGTGGCGTCCAAAGAGGAATCAGCCTAGAATCCCTATGTAGTCAAAAGCAGACTAAGTCAATTTCCCTTGAATTCCATTGACTCTTCTCTCACTCCAAGCAAGAGCTGACTGTTAGTTGAGAAGATGCATAGTTTTTTTTTCAATAAATCAGTTCAATGAAACCTAATCTTTCCCACCTGAAGTTTCTCCTTTGTTGACTGCACAGTCCCCAAAACTAGGGAAGGTCTCTTCTGAGACATTGACCACTCTCACCTTCTTGCTGAGGGCTCAGCTGTCTCTTATCCCACAGTTTCCCCTGGCTGTGGTGCTTCCTCTGTTTCCCAAGGTCGTTCCCACATCCCATTATACCAGCTTTAGATTATTTTAAACCTGAGCTAGAAAATAAAGATGAAAACGGAATCCTCAGCTTCTGCCAAGTGGGTTTCAAATTCTGTGCAAATTCAATTTAATAAAGGAATAAACCGCTTGGCTCGTTAGGGGGGGCTGGGGGGGGCAGGGGAAGAGAAAGGGACCTCCCTCTATCGCCAGCCTCGATCAGAAGGAGAAAGGATGCTCCAGGAAATTCAAATGTTAGCCGGCAGAATGCCGATCTAATTGTTATGTTTGCACCTTCTGCGGCAAATTAATGCATGAAACATTTTCATTTTGGTACATAAGTTTGCGCGTGTCTGAGTTAAACATTTATGTTAATGGCCCTTCTGGCAACTCCGCAACGTTTCAAATCGTCTTGTCAAACAGGCTCATCTTCTGAAGATATCAATTAGCCGTTCCCTCCCCTCCTCTTCCTCTCCGCCCTCCACCCCAAATATCTCCCGACTGTTTCCTACCTGATCTGGGGGACGTGTTTGGGTAAGAGAGAAAAAAAGGAATGTAGTTTGCGGCTTTTTAAAAATGCTTGGGTAGTTTCAAAGTACGCAATAAGTATGCGCTGAGCATCTGATTAAATATGTATCACTGCTAGCAATGTAATCTGTATTATAAAAGGCTTGGGAGGGTGTGTGTGCATGGGAGAGAAAGACAACAACCGTAGCAGTGAGGAAATCACACACTGATTTGGCATCCGCTAGGATGAAAACACTACAGTGTTTTTTCTGTTGGGGGCCAATTTTGTGGCCCCACCTGTTTGTAGATGGTGGTCAGAAAAGTAAGACAAATTGGGGGCAAGAATCTACTCTGTTTTTACAATGTCAGGGTCTCCACACAATGACTCCAACTGATGACATGTTTAACGCTGCCTTCCATCTCAGCCTGCTCTTCTTCTAAACTCCCCCTTCAAAACACAGAGTTATAAAATTATGGAGTTGGGGAGGGGGAATATCATCCTGTAAGATAGAGGTCTCCAACCTTGGCAACTTTGTAGACTTCAACTGAAGCTGGCTGAGGAATTCTGGGAGTTGTAGTCCATATGTCTTAAAGTTGCCAAGGTTGGAGACCAACTGATGTAGGAGAACCAACTGAAAAAGTGGAATCCCCTGACAAAGTGGTTGTTCTCTTATAAAGCCTGCAGAGATGGAGAACACATAACCCCCCCCATAATATTTCACTGCTCTGCTCTTATTTAGCCATTTTTAAGTTTGTTTGTTTTTTGCTTTTAATTACAAATTATGCTACTGGAAAAAAACCCCAAAACCAAAGGCTGCAGTCCCAGAAATAACTTAAAGAAGCAGATCATCCCAGTCTTCTCTGGAAGACCTTCTTCTGCTGGTCAACCTGACATTAAGTAAAGAGCAATTTCCCCTGAAGGAAACACCACTTGAAAATTATTTGATGCTATCAAATCCAACCCTGTTTCCGGAGAGGATTTCTGGGAACTGAGCCCATCGTTCAAAAAAGCCAAGCTAACAGCCCCTCTGTTCAATGAGGTGGAGAAAAAGGGCATCCACAGGAGGGCCCCTCTGGTGAAAAGCTGCCAAAAGGGGAGGCCGGTAAGAGGAGCCTTGAAAGGGAGGTATGAAATCTTTGCCAGGCATGGTGGGAAAACGTGGTTGGAAAAAATGCTCTCCAGGGGAATCCCCCACTGAAATAAAACTTGAGAAGATCCAGTCTGAGTAGAAGACCTCACTGCTACCAGATCTGAGGTGGCCATCAGCCTTTCGTATTAAGGGACAACGGTATATCCAAAGGATGGTTGAATATTACAAATAAATTATACATTTAGTTACGTCCTCCAGCATTTCTGCTTCTTCCAGGGTTCGGCGAAGCTACCAGAAGTTATGGGTAGACCTCAACTTACAACGACAGTTGAGCCCAAAATTTATGCTGCCAAGCGAGACAGTCATTAAGTAAGTTTTGCCCCATTTTAAGTGACAACACCGTTGCACAACTGAGGGCTCCTTTCATGAGCTGGAGTGAAGGACGGGAACTCGACCCTGCCCCACAGCCACTCTCCGGTCTCAAATGCGGGCTTGCTAACCTCCTGCCCTGCAGTCCTACTACACAAGCCGCTGCACTCCAGGGGTTGGGTTACACACCACAATGACCTCGTCCACACAAATCCACAAGGTCTTAGTGCAACCCACAAAGCCAGGCCATGCTTCTCAAGGGTCTTAGCAGGTAGACAACCAGACAGGTGATAATGATGATTATTTTTTTTCATAAAACCACCCATTCCTGCTAAAAGGCCTGGGGTTACTGCATACCAAGATGAGTCATTTCAGGAATGAAAAGGAAACCTGAGCTTTTCACATAAGAGAGCTGGGCGCCCAGTTAATCTTGCCCTCTCTCGCTGAAAGCGATACCTTTGAAAAATGTAACAGCCCTGACAGAAATGTTATTATTGCTGAAATATGGGGCTAAACATTACCGAGTAAAAGCATTTTCCCACTTGAATTAATTACATTTGACCTCGTCTTGTTCTTGCTCCGTTGTTCCAGAGCCATACAACCTTCTCGGTTTCTCCTTCCAAAGTTCCCTCCCTTCCTGTGATCAGAGAGGAAATTTAGCAAACTTCATTTCCATCTGATTCTCCCCAAAGCACTTTGTTTCTTCCTTGAAGTCGTTTCACTTCTCATCCAAGTAGTTGTGAACTGAAGAACCTTCTTGGATGAGAAGCGAAAACGTCTTCAAGGAAAAAAAAACAAAACACCCAAATCTGAAGAACCGGAGAAGTTTTTTTTTAGGGTGGAAGCAAAAATATCTTCAAGGAAAACAAAGTCCAGTTGCCTATTGAAAAAGCATCCTTGGGACAACCAAGGACTTGGATGACTGAGAATCTCTTGGATGACTGACAACCAGGAGTTCGATGACTTCTCCTGGATGTTAGAATTCAGTCGTGTCTGTGGAGCCCAAAACTGCTCGCAGCCAAAGAAAGAAGGGTTGGTTCCATCTATTGTCTTAAGCATTCCCCAAAAAGGAAAAAGGAACACCAATCTTCAAGCTTGCCCCTATGGCGCCCGGTTCCAAGCCACACATGACTATCTACACCCCCATTTAATCTTGGATGGAGACCGTTCAATTGGACTGTAGGACACCCTTGTGTGAATTTCAAGCCTTCCACCATCTCCATAAATTAACAACTACTCTTTAGGGAGAAGGTGAGAACAGAAGGAGCACAGGAGTCTAATTTAGCACACATCTGTTTCAAGCAAATGCCACGGTGTCTTCTTAAGGAGGACAATGAGTGTTGGGGAAGGAGTGTGTGTGTGTGTGTGTGTGCGTCCATCTCAAGTCTCTTTTCCAGCTCACAAAGCAACTGTCCTTCTCCTATGAACCCCCAAAAGAAGAAAGAACAAAGAGCATTTGAGTTCCA
The DNA here is from genome assembly GCA_033807585.1 of Hydrophis major. Taxonomy (NCBI): domain Eukaryota; kingdom Metazoa; phylum Chordata; class Lepidosauria; order Squamata; family Elapidae; genus Hydrophis; species Hydrophis major. The sequence continues at coordinate 2,184,189 of CM066341.1, read as the reverse complement.
GAACTCTTTGTTTGAACGGTTCAGAACTTGCTTCACACCCATACCCCGTCCATTCCTTTGAAGGCTTCATCACCCAAGAATGTCATAGATCGCCATTCTTATGGAGTGTGAACACACTTCCATGAGAAGGAGAAAAGGTCAGCACGTCTCTGGGGTCATAGGAGATCCAAAACTGAACAAACCAACCCCAACCCAAGTCATTTCCAAGACCCTGCCACCAGCTGTTTTCAGTTCCACCTTGTTGACATGAACCTGCAATTAAGAAATGCCGAGGGACTTGGAATCACTGCAAAACCAAAACTTTTTTTTAGTAAAAAAAAAATAACAAGGCAAGCTAGGTTTTTCAAGCCTGCCAAAAAAGTGGGAAGGTCTCAAATTCCCGCCGTGAAAAAGCCAAAGAGGTAGCAAGTTGAAAAAAATAAAATAAAAATTGCAAGTGAGCAACCAATAGCACCTCCTATGCCAATGAAAAAGAAACTCCCAAATTAGAATATTTTGTACCCGAGGAGCTAAACAAGATGGCCTTGCGTTGGCTCTTATGCACAAAAATGTAATTCCAAAAATTGCAATCTGAGTTTTTGCAATAAACATCCCAAAAGGGATCAAGATACAGATCCAGTTGTTCAAAGGCTGTCTTTCTGAATAAGGGTTCTGGAAGTTGCAAGCCCAAGCCCACTCCGAGGATGCCAGGAAGGAGGAAGACTGTCCAGAAGAGATATGGGCAGCCAATCCATATTCCCACTGATAACGCAGACCCTGCATTTTCGTTTTCGTTAAACCAACCTTTTCGATGAAAATCTTTGGATTGTTGTTATTATTATTTTTAACACGGCCACTTTAAAAAGTCAACAAAAACAACTTTGATCCATCAAAGAGACAAGGGAAGGAACCAGATTTGGGGGAAAACTTTCACTGTCCTATCACAGATTAACCCCACTCTCTTTCTTTCTTTCCCTTTTCTGTTTCCTTCCTTCCTTCCTTCCTTCCTTCCTTCCTTCCTTCCTTCCTTCCTGTTCCTCTTGCAAACATTTGGAGAAACATCTTACAGCCAGCCCAATCTCGATTTGCTGCTCCAAAAAAAGGGGGGGGACCGTGCACCCCAATCTTAATTTTCCAAAAAGAAAGAAAGAAAGAAAGAAAGAAAGAAAGAAAGAAAGAAAGAAAGAAAGAAAGAAAGAAAGAAAGAAAGAAAGAAAGAAAGAAAGAAAGATGGATGGCAACAGAGGGAAGCTGAGTGTATCACCGATCCCTCCCGGCTTTTATTCAAAGCAACGCTGCGTGCGCTGCCCCGCGTTGTAATTTAGAGACAGCTTCGATAACCAGTATTGGTACATGACAGTCATATGAAATAATAAACCTTGCTAGCTATAAACATTACTAAATTCTGACACTATTGATTTATTATGTCTAACAGTGACATCAAAACTGAAGAACTGACAGAAACAATGTTACAGCTTAAGAGCAGTTTGTCAACGATTAATTCTGCCAAATGGGGTTTTAGGTTTGTGTGTGTGTGTGCGTGTGTGTTTTGTTTTATATGCAGCAGGACTGGATTGTCTTGCAGTTGTCAATCCAAGCAAAAATTATTCCTGCTAAAGCAATGGCCTGAGACACCCCTCGCCAGCCTTCACCCCCGCTTCTTCCTTGCAAATACAGCTGGAAGGGGGGAAATGGGGGGGAGGGCAGCCTTTCTGTGTGTGGGGGGGTCCTCTCCCTCCTTGAATTATGCATATTAATTATGCTAATTAGGGGCTCACACAAGTTGGGACCCAAAGTGCAATTGGGAACAGCAATGGGTGGGCTTCCCATGCCTGACCCGGGAGAGAAAGGAAACCAGGATGGGAAATGAAATGTTTATTTATTTATTTTCCTTTCAAGCAGGGTATTTTTTTCCCTTCTCCTTTTATTTGGACACCCCTGGAGAGCTTTAAAAAAAAGTGAGTGAGAGAGAGAGAAAAAAAGAGTTCCTTTCCTACCAGGTGTCCTGAAAAAACCAGCAAACCTGATTTTATTTTTTAAAAAATCCAATCTTTTTATAGCCTGCTGATTTGCAAAAGGAGCTTTCCTGAAAACATGCCCAAATCACCCATATTTTTTTTTTCCCTCTCCACTTCCTCTTTTTATAATCTCTTCTTGTGCAGAGTTGTATTTTGGAGCTGTTTATGTGACGGTGTCATATTGTATGACACAATATGATATGCTGTAAATTTGTTTGATTTCCTCCTCCTAGGCCATCCCTCCCTCCTTCCCCCCCCCCCTTCCATCCTGGCTCCAGCCCCTTTAAATCAAAGAGATTTAAACCCGTAAAAGATAGAGAGGCGAAAGCTCTACAGCTTTTCCAATTAAAATTTACAGCGGACAATATAGTAAATTTTATACAGTTGTAATGCTGGCTGCAGTTGTACTGAAATGGGAACTATTGATCAGTCTGATTTCCCAGGATACATAGGGGGTAGGGGAAGAGAATGAAAGAGAGAGAAAATAGAGAGGGGGGGGGGAAACACTTTTTTTTCTTTAAATGCAAGCCAAAAAAAAAAAAAAATAGTTTCATTCAGAAAGCTTTCCATTATGTTTTACTGCCCTCGTTTGGTTCCTGACCTATCTCTCCAAGTAAAATAAAATCATTTTCTTATCTGGAAGAGAAATCCTAACAGCTGGGGAACAACCAAGAACTGGTGACATACAAATAGATTTGGCTGGCTTCAGCTTTTCAAGATCTGCGGTTATTTCTCGGGTCGAGATGCAAGCAGAGGCTAGGAGCCAAGGTTTTCCGAAATGGCAAGTCGTCCACCAAAGTATCTGACTTGACTTCCACAAGGTGATCTTCACAAGGAGATTTAAAAAACGGTGCGCGATCCCAGTCGGCTTCCAAACCAAGCTGCCATGCAACATGCCAGATCGGTCCTTGCCAAGATTGCCTGGCCGGTTTCTTTAGCATAGAAAGTCACCTGCGCTTGTGGTGCAGTTGGGTTAAGATTTAGATCAGAAGGATAGATGAGGGAGTCCTTGGTGCTCTCTGAGCTTGGTTGGTTTCTTGTAGACATCTCATGGCCCAACTAGCTAACATCTTCAGCGCTAGAAGGGAGTGGGTTTGAGGAAGAGGAGGAGAACTCTGGGGGCCTTGGTGTTCTCTGAGCTTGGTGGTTTCCTTATAAATATTTCATTACCAAACTAGGTAACATCATCATCACCCAGAACTCCACTTAAAAAGTGTCCGAATTTTGATCATATGTCCATAGAAATGCTGCAAAGGTCATAACTGTGAAAAATGGCCATAAGTTACCTTTTTCAGTGCCGTTATAACTTCGAATGGTCAGTAAGTGAATTGTTATAAGTCAGGCACTATCTATACAGTTGCTGAATCTAGCAGGGCTGATCCAATCATTGGGTGCAGCAAAACCACCGTCCCTGGTGGCTCCTATTTAGAAAGGAGTAAGCTTCTAATCATCTAATAAGATTGTGTTTCAAGTTGACTTCTGGCAATTTCTATTCCTGAGCTTGTCTTGGCAATATTTTTTTTTTCAGAAATGGCTTGCCAGTTCTTCCTTCCTTGGGTTGAGAGAAGCGACCAGCTGAAAAGTCACCAAGCTCCTTTTGTTACAAAGCGGGACTAGAACTCACGGCCTTCTTGATTTCCAACCTGGTGCCTCAACCACTCATGGTATCTTAGCAGTAGTTCTTCCTATATGCCTAAACAGACTGCCATGGTCCAGATTTCCATAAGCAAACCTTCACAAGAAACTCTGGCCGGTTGGTCTGGTCTCCACCCATACCTATGTTTTGAACAAATATATCTACATTATTTATTTCAAGTTCGCCCCAAGCTACTGAAAAGTACAGTAGCTTTCTATGGTCATTAAGATGTTTTTAGAAGCTGGGTGCAGAGCATGAGAACTAGTAACCTGTTTTTTCTGGCCCAGCGAAGCCCCGGGTGTTCAAGAATTTGATCGGGTGGGATCTGCAGCCCAGCATCTGACAGCTACTGCTACCACAGGATAAGCCCACCTTTCTGGCACGTGGCCGATCAATCAAGGGCAACCGAAGAGTACCCACCCACCCTCATTAACTTGCCATGCTCGCGAGGAAAGCATCTGCTGGAAATCTAACAACAGTACAGCAAAACCCTTCATCTGCTAAGGAGCTTTCTAAGGGTATAATAGAGCCGGAATTAACCGGCTAAAAATAAAAGTGTATGTTTAAACACACACCCTTAAAAGAAAAGAAAAGCAACAATTCACAACTGTCAAGCTGAAGGAACAGGCAAACAGACAAAGGGCAAAATTCACACACACACACAAACAAAGGCCCAGGATTCCAGCATCTGGTAAACACACACACAAACACTTTACTGTTTCCAGAACTGCTCTTGGCAACTGTAGTTTTTGCCAAGGCAATAAACAGCTTTTATCAGCAATAATGATGCCATAATCTCAGCTAAAAAGGAAAGGAACATATGGTAGCAACCCTACAAACATCATCCTGGCTAAGTTGAGGGGGTGGAGAGGGAGAGAGGCATGAGGGCGTCCAGTTGCAAAGAAACCTGCCAGCTTCGGTCTCTCTGGTTTCTCTCGCCTAAAACACCCCATGTGTATTTTTATTTTTATTTTTTGTGTTGTTGTTTTTTTAACAGAAAAAAACAGGTTATTGTTTCCTTGATTTGAGCTGAATGTTGCATTGGGGAATTTTAAACTAATTAGTTCATTTCTTTTTTTTCCCCTCCCTAGGAGGAGGAGAAAAGAAAAAGGGGACAGAAGGTAAAAAAAGAAAAAGAAAGATTTCCCTGAATTTGACAGATGACAAGGGAACCAATATCACTTGGAGAAATAGAGGGGGTATGTTTCCATGTGTTTAGCACTCTCTATTATTGAGCCCTGAATCCCAGTCCAACTGAATTTCTCAAAGGTGACCTTTTAAACTGATTTCTACATTTTTCCTGGGCTGTTTTTTTCTTCTTGTGTCTTTGCTGTCTGCCGATTTCAGGAGTGTTTAATAGCAGCCACAATAAATCAATCAATGAAATTTCTAGGGAAAAGGACTAGCGGCATTCCAAGGAGGAAAGGATGCTCCACTCAACTGGTCCATTCAAGCGTGACTAAAAAGGACCAATCCTGGCTCCGTCTTTTTAGCAAGGAAAGGCAATTGCAGAGCCCAAGATTCAAGTGTCCATGGAAGTTCTCCGTCATCCAGGTCACAGTTTTCCCAAAGGTGCTTTTTTCAAGAGGCAAGCAGACTTTTTTGTTTTCCTTTGAAGACGTTTCACTTCTTGTCCAAGAAGCTTCTTCAGGTCTGACTGGATGGTGGGAAAGGGAAGGATTTTATACTCTCTGCAGACAGCTGGTCATTTGCATCCTTTTTAGAGTCATTGAGGCCACTTGGAGGTTTCCCTGTTCCCTCACTTTGCATTACTCAAGTGACCCTGAGGACACAGATAAACCTCCAAGTGGCCTTTTCTTTCTTTCTTTCTTTCTTTCTTTCTTTCTTTCTTTCTTTCTTTCTTTCTTTCTTTCTTTCTTTCTTTCTTGAGACAAAACGATCTCGATGACTGCGGATCTCGACAGACACTCTGCAAATGCTACCTGTGATCCAGGCACTTGGTGCATTGAGCCCGACACGCTGATTGGCACCTGATTTGAAAACATTACAGTTTGCTAATTAACATGCTAATTATTCTGCCCTGCACATTGGCCAACAAAACCTACAGCTCAAACCTTTGTTTGGTTTGGCTTCTCTGGGTAGAAGAATCCGGTTTGAAAGAATCACGGAATCAAAGGGGATCTTGAACATCTTCTAGTCCAAGTTAGGGAAGAAACTCTATACCATTCTCAGGCAAATGGCTGGCTGTCCAATCTCTTCTTAAATCCTCCACTGTTGGAGCATCCACAATTGTTGTTCCATTGATTAATTGTTCTCATTGTCAGGACGTTTCTCCCTGGTTCTAAGTTGCTTCTCTCCTTGATGGGTTTCCGTCCGTTGCTTCCAGTTACTTTGGTGAATAGGTTGACCTCCTCTTCATAATAACCCTAGTAGCCCTTTAGATATTGGAACACTTCTTATCATGTTACCCCCAAGTCCTTCTTTTCATTAAACTAGACCTACCCAATTCCAGCAACCGTTCTTCGTATGTTTCATCCTCCAGTCCCCTAATCCACTTGGTTGCTCTTCTCTGCACTTTTTCTAGAGTCTCAGCCTCTTTTTTACGTTGTGGCGACCAAAACTGGATGCCGTATTCCAAGTGTGGCCTTACCAAGAGTTGGGGAATACAACGGCAAAGAGGAAACGTTACTCTTTCTCTCCAATTCTATTGACATCTTTATCAATTCTTTTATTCCCCCCCCCCCGCAGTATCGAAGGGTTTCCTGTCCCATCTATATTTCCCTTGTCACATTTTGCCGCCCTCTCCTTCCTTAAATCGAAGGTTGTTGTTGTTGTTGTTATTGTTGTTGTTATTATTTCCTTCTGATTGTGTAACACCAAAGCTGGGAGACAAATTTGTCCTGGGAAAGAGAGGCCTCTGCTAAACCTTCTTTGAGATCAGCTTATCAACCTTTTTATTGATTTCCCCCCCCCACAACATCACAACCATTCATTGTTTCTGACGTTTGCTTGTCGGGCTCTTTAACACCCTTCAACCAAATCAATTTCCCCCCCCCCCCTTTTTATTTTTTTTCTTTTTCTTTTGGTCAATGCCTCTCACAAAGAAGAAAGCTTGAACGGAAAGGAAATAGAGTTCTTTTTTTTTTTGGTCTTAGCCTGATATCAGACATTGATTGCTGTACAAAGGGTTGTGCTTTCTGCTTTTAATCAGTGGGTTTATTTCTAGGAGCCATCTAAAATTAACACAACATGTTGGCTGAAACCTAGGAGACAAGGGAGGTGATGGCTCTCTGTTAGCTCACGTGGATTGGCAATAGAATAGAATAGGATAGGGTAAAATAGAATAATAGAATAGTATAACAGAATAGGAGACTAGACTAGAATAGACTAGAATAGACTAGAATAGACTAGAATAGAAGAATAGAATAGAATTTGGGATGGGATGGAAGGAAAGAAGGAAGAAAGGAAGAGATACACATTTTGAAAAAAAAAACATGAATTAAAGTAGGAGCTTCCAAATCACCACCAAAATTAGATTTAGAAGCCTTCAGCAATGAGCTTCACACTCGGGCTCTGTGTGGCTATTGTAGATGGAGAGATGGACACCTCCCCTAGAATGCAAGCGTTAAAAAGACAAATTAATTGCCCGGCCTTGCCCAGTTCCAACATCCTGCACATACGTTGGGCCAAAGAGGACAAGGGTTCTTCCAGCTATGCAATGAAGGCACTTAGAGGAAAGCCCTGGATCTGTGCTCTTTATGGAGATACGAACCAGAGGCTTGGCGAGTATACATTTTTTGGAGCTGGTTCATGTGCAGAAGGACCACCCAGTTGGGAAGAAGGTCCTGTCCCAGGGAGAGAAGGAAGGGGAGGATGGGGAAAGGGGAGGAGAGAAACATGCCTAACTACCTTCTGAGACAGGTGAAGGGTACCCCCCTCCCACCAAGAAAAGAATAAATAAAAGACGCACCTTCTGGCTAATGTGATAGGGGCATAAAGCTTGATTTGCTGGAGATCTAAAAATGCAGCTCTCAGCAAAAAAACAACAAAAAAAAAACAGAACACCAGGGTGGGGGGAAGAGGAGAGGGGGAGCGTTCTTCCCCATTGCTCCTGGACTATTTATAAACTGCTGATAAAACCTAGAGTGGCTTCTCTTTAAACTGTGCCAGGCTCAAGGACAGGAATGGGAGGGAGGTAGAGAGAGAGAGATAGAAGGAGGGAAAGAGGAAGGAAGCTCTCAGGCCCAAAACATCATCTCCCAGCTTTCTCTCTATCTCTCTGTCTCGGGTTCTTGGGCTGTCCATGGCCAAGGGACCGAAGAATAGGACTTCAAGGACCTGCCAAGAGAAGAAAGGTTGATTCAACTTGCAATGGATCCTAAAAGGAAGATCTCTGACTTGACTGCCTGGAGTTGAGCAGGTAGATAGGAGATAAAAGACAGAAGAAGGTAGAAGAAAGACGGAGGGAGGAGGGGGGAGGAGAAAGAGTGAGGGAAAAAGAAAGAGAAGGAGGAAGAGGAGAAGGAAAAGAAGAAGAGGAAGTAGAGGAGAAGGAAGGAAAGGAGGGAGGGAGGGAGGGAGGGAGGAGAAGAAGAAGAAGAAGAAGAAGAAGAAGAAGAAGAAGAAGAAGAAGAAGAAGAAGAAGAAGAAGAAGAAGAAGAAGAAGAAATGCAAATTGGTTTATTCCCTTCCCTTTGTTTATAAGATAGGCAGCTTCTGCTTATAATCTATTTTAACATTTGTGATCTCTGCCAAGGTGGAAAATAATCGTAGCTGCCAGGTGTCTTCCCAGTCTTAAACAAAGATGAACTCTTTCAAAGCCTGTCAGAGTTCTGAGCTATTTTAACTCCCTCATAGAAGCCAAATCTCTACAAACACAAACCATGACTGACTTGCACTCTTCAAGCCCTGGAATGTCTTTTTCAAAAGGTCCGTGCTAGCTTGAACTTGCTTAATCAAATAATAGGGTTTCTTTTTTTTTTTTTTTTTCTTTGCAGGCAATCTTCATATGAAAACAAATTCCTCTCTGCAGGAATTTTTCAGATAGAAAACAATTTTACAAAAAAAAAAAAAAAAGATTGGAAGAGCGAGATGGGCGTGCCTCAACTGAAGATCCAAATGATTGGCTTCCTTTCTTTATCAAGAACTTCAAAGCCATCCACTGGGGAGATTTCCTCCCCATTTTGCTATGTCCAAACTCCAAATATTTTGGAGGAAAGAAAGAAAGAGAGAGAGAGAGAGAGGGAAAGAGAGAGAGAGAGAGAGGAAAGTTAAGTGGATAAATAATAGATAAATAGGCAATAGATACACATATCTATCATCTATCTCTATCAGACACTATTTATCCATTGGTCCATCTGTCTGTATCTACCTATCCACCATATCTGTCTGTCCATCAATATCTATCTATCCATCCAATCTGTTTATCAAATCTATCTATCTATCTATCCATCCATCCATCCACCCACCCACCCATCTTAATTTATATATTGACTTGGAGAGCCAAGAGATCAGATGGCCATAAACACAAATGCATTTTCTCTCTCCAAACATAGGGAAATGGCTCTGATTTTCAATCCTGTCTGCCTCCTTTCCTTCACCTAGGGGGCCAGGAGAAACATTCTCCATGATTATAAGCCCAGAATATTCCATTATTTCCCACCAAGCAAGCTTTTTTCCCTCTCCCCTTGCTACCCCCTCCCTCGTCCTCCCCCACCCCAAAGGCCAGCACAGCTCCTTCCCCCATTCATGCCTCTGCCACAAAATATCCTGGCTCTCTCTCTTTTACCCAGGAGTAGAGCTACCTCCAATCTTATGTTCTCGCCTTCTCAAATCAAGGCAAGAGATGACCAAAAAGAAAAAGAGAAAAAGAAAGAAAGAAAGAAAGAAAGAAAGAAAGAAAGAAAGAAAGAAAGAAAGAAAGAAAGAAAGAAAGAAAGGCTCCCCATTCTCCTCCCCCCTCCCCCCACCAAAAAAAGCTGCCTCGGCCAGCTACATGCTGGTCACTCTTTCTTGTCAACTCTGATTTATTGCCTCCTTGGTGTTCAATTTCACATTTTGTTCTCATCATATCCGCGCCTCGTGATGATTCCACGCTGACCCCTGGAGGGAAGGCCACGAATATTGATAAAACAATTATCTGTTAGCCGTTCATTTGATTTTCCATTTCAATTACAGATTGCACGGGCTAGAAGGGAAAGATTGCAGCATTGATTTCCAAGCTGCCCGCCCGCCAGGCCTCTCCCAACACCCTCCCTGCAACCTTACAACATTGCCTTCGCCCGTTGGACAATGAACGGAGGCCACCAAGCTTGTGAAAGTCCCTACGGTCTCCCACACACACACACACACACCGCCCTCTGCTGTGTGTTTTTTCATCCCTTTTTCTTCCAAACTGCACTCTCCTCCTCGCCTGGAACGGTACCCAGAGATGCCATGGAGGAGGAGAACTGGGTCAGCAGACGCTGCCGTCTGAAAAGAGTGCCCGAAATAGCCTGCAGAAAATTAACAGCTTTGAAGCAAAGCCAGTGATGAGGACAAGGAGGGAGGGAAGGAGGGAAGGAGAGAGAGGAGGAGGGGAGGAGGAGGGGAGGGGGGGATGGTGGGGAGGGCAGACTGACATACTCATGTGCAATTTTCTCCAGATGCAGTAACAATTAACCTGATTTATTTCCCCCCTTCTAAAACTCTCTTGACTTATTTCCAGCATGTATGGGGGAGGGTTCAAAGACATGGTCCCCGAAGGTAAACAGACTGTAGGGTCTGGCCAAGTTTTCCAAGGGGAGAAGAAAAGGCATTTCAGGGGGACGCAAAGCCAGTCTGGAAATCTAACTCCTGGGTAGACGGTTAAACTGCGGGGTCCTTGATGGGCTCTGAACTTGGTGGTTTTCCCTGCAGATGTTTCACGACCCAGCTAGGGAATATCATCAGTGCTAGAGAGCTTAGGGTGACGCCTCGCTGGGTCATGAAATGCCTGCAAGAAAACCACCAAGTTCAGAGGCCACCAAGGACCTCCCAGTTGTTATTACTATTACTCAGGAGTAGTTTTTTCCAGACTGGCTTGGTGACCTCGCCTCCAGTAGAGTAAAACACATTTTACTCTCCATCCCAACCCAGTGTAGAAACCTGGCCTTCAAAATGAGTGGTGGGGGAATAGTTTTGGATTCCCCTCCCATCGAAGCAACCACCCAAAAAGGTCTTGTGAAGTTTCTCCATAACTAAGAAATGAAGAAACTTTCAATAAAGAAGGATATTTGCTGCTCAGGGTTGAAATTAGATAGATAGATAGATAGATAGATAGATAGATAGATAGATAGATAGATAGATAGATAGATAGATAGATAGATAGATAGACAGAGAGCATCTATCATCTCTCTATCTCTCTAGCTAGCTATCATCTATCTACATACCTTTTTATATCTATCTATCTATCTATCTATCTATCTATCTATCTATCTATCTATCTACATACCTTTTTCTATCTATCTATCTATCTATCTATCTATCTATCTATCTATCTATCTATCTATCTACATACCTTTTTATATCTATCTATCTATCTATCTATCTATCTATCTATCTATCTACATACCTTTTTCTATCCATCCATCCATCCTTCCATCCATCCATCTATCTATCTACCTACCTACCTACCTATCCATTTTAAGCTGCTCAGTCACACTAAGATGAGGCACTAAGGACATATGAACGAACGAACGAATGAAATCCAGAAGGTTGTAGGCAAGAAAGAGTAAGGGATTTAGGTGGTTTGAACAAAGTCAAAAAGGTACCTAAAGCTGTTTTGCAAAACCTTGCAAGGTTTCCCTCTATTCAAAATCCCCGCGAATGCAAAAAAAACAAACAAACACCCACGAGTAAATCTCCTCCATCTCAGAGGCTTCACTGTTCCTCTCCCATAAGTGGAGACCCTGGGAAAGCAAACTAAGTGGCGTTTCTCTGCATGCACACAAACCCAGGCAGAAGCAATGCAAGCTGGGGAAATCACCCTCTCTCTCTCTCTCTCACACACACACACACACACACACACAGACGTTCCAAAGAGACCATCCTCCCTTGCTAAACACAACTTTATTTTAAAAAATTCACCTTAGAAGGATGAGAAGGCTCTCCCCACCCTTCCACACCCCAATCTCTCTCTTGCCAGGCAGTGATCCGGGACGGTCAGTCATTCAAACAGAAGAAATGCTCATGCTTTACTAGGTATCATCGCGGTTCAATGGCCAGCTCAGCTCTAGTGGGATTTTTTGCGTAGCCTAGCTTAAAGGGGAAAGATAAAAGTTCAGCCTTTGATCAAGGTTTTGTGCCCTAGAGATTACAGGAAAGGGGGTGTTTCCCCTCATTTTTCCTTGCCTTACGTCGGTCTCTCCTCCATGTTTTCTTCGGCCTTCTCCTTCTGGGGTGTGTGTGATTATGCGCAGCAATTAAGGTAATGAACTAGCCGGAGTCACCGGCCATAATGAGTCTCTTTTGTTCTCTGAATTCTTATGAACTTCCCCTCGTGAGGAAAACACACTACACACTCGCTCTGAGCTCCTCAGAGGTTTTGTTCTGCACACCGCTTGCAGGGGGGTGGGGGGGGTGGAGTGGGGAGAATACAGATCGACTTCCATTATTACGCTTTCAGGGTTGTTGTTGTTGTTTTTTGACTCTCCTGATAATTTGATACACCTACAAGATTGCACGACACGCCGCCTCTCTCCCACTCGACCCACGCCAACTTTAGATGCCTTGGAAATATTGCGACGTTTTTGGGACGGGACTTTTGTTTTCGGTTTCTGGAAGAGATGATGGGACGGATCAACCGGAAACGTATCAGGATGCGTGCACCTCATGGTTCGTTCAGGGTGTTTCTACCACAATACACCCCCAAGTAGGAAACGTGCATAGTTGAGGGACTCAACCTTGAAGTTGGGTGGACTTTTGACTCCCAGAATTCTCCACCCAGCTTTTGCTTGTTGACTGCTGGTTTGAAGAACCAGCTTGCTAGTTGGAGAATCCTGGGAGTTGAAGTCCACCCATCTTCAAGTGGCCAAGGTGAGAAACAGTGGACTAGAGCAAGACACGTTTATTTGGCATTCATTACCCACAGGGTTCTCCCAGGCCATCTCCGTGCGTTTCATAGACGAGTCCCATTGGAGAAGTCCCCAATGCCAATATGCATCTTCTTCAAGGGAACACATGTGATGTATTTATGGAAGAGGAAGAGGGAGAGAAGGGGGAGTCAAGCTATTCTCCAAAGCACCTGAGGGCAGGACAAGAAGCAATGGGTGGAAACTCATCAAGGAGAGAAGCAACCTAGAACTAATTTCCTGGCAATTAGAACAATTGATGGAACAACCTGTTTTCGGAAGTTGAGGATGCTCCGACACTGGAATGGCATAGGGTTTCCTGCCAGAGCAGGGGGTTGGACTAGAAGACCTCCAAGGTCCCTTCCAACTCTGTTATAAGGAGAAGGAGAGTGTGGTTAAGACACCAATTGGAAGATCACAAGTGCTGAAAATGTACCATAAATGATCTTTATAAAGGCCAAACCAAATGGCCATGGGTAAGGGCAGAATATATTTCACTGATTCAGGAGAATTTCCTGACCCCAAAATCTGGTAAAGAGATCTGTGAAAAGTCCCCTTCTTGAAACACGGAACTTAATAGTCACACCTTCTGTTTATTCGGAACAGTAGTTCAGAATAAAGCTTTTTGGGCTGAAGACCTATTAGCCAACATCATCAGGGCAAAAAGATGTATTTATTTAAAATATTTACCCAGCCACCCATCTTAGCTGCCTTAACCCTGGATGGCTTACAAGCTACTATCAAAACAGTACAAGGTGTAACACCAACCCAACTGCTCTCAGCAGCCCCATTCCTTCAAAAAAAACCCAACACAAAACCCAACCACAATACAACCCTAAACGTCAACAAACCATGGTTACTTTCCCCCAAGGCTTGTGGCAAAGGCCACTTTTCAAGACTTTCTGCAAAGCTAAGATGGTGGATATCCCTGGAGGGAGAGTATCACAGGCACAAGGAGCTGCACATCGATATGAGTTGGCCAACCTGGTATGCCAACATACACAAGTTGCTTGAATCTATAGCCACCCAACCCTTTCGGCCTGATCCTCTTACTCTCTCTCTTAAAATAACGGGGGGGGGGGGGGGAGATTCTGCCTCTGCCTACCAGCATCCATCGGTATTCATCTGGCTAGTGTCCTGTCAGTGTGTGAGAGTTGAAGGCTGTTTGGAAACTGAAGCAGTATTTGCTGTGTGAGCAAGGAGACAGCAAGGAGCCTGGGCGTGGCTTAGCTCAACTGTTCTGCAATGAAGCTGCTTGGTGCTCTGAAACTGAAACCGAAACTCCTCTGCTTGTGTTTTGTCTTTGGAAGGGATTTCTTTCCAGGTGGGGAGGGGGAGTAGAACTCTTTAGCATCAGAGCGTGTTAATAATAATCATAATAACAATAACATATACAATAACAATAATAACAATAATAACAAAAAAACAACAAACAACAAACAAGAACAACAACAACAACAATAATAATATAATAATAATATAATAATAATATAATAATAATAGAATAATAATAATAATAATAATAATAATAATATAATAATAATAATATAATAATAATAATAATAATAATAATAATAATAATAATAATAATAATAATAATAATAATAATGGAAATACTCTAAATGCTCTGATGGTCATTTCGAAAAATCCTTTCTTAGTGAGCCCCTAGAAGCCAAGAGGAACCTACGGGCCAAATTTCAAGTTTGTAGACTTTATGGTTCTGTAGATTTTGTGATGATGTGTGAGGGGGTCTTTCGCTTTTAGAATAGAATAGAATACCTTTATTGTCATTGCATTCTACAAATACAATGAAATTTGAAAGCTACTCCAGCACAGTGTCTCAAACACCACATCACAATCACACTACATGTATTTAAAAATTAAAATAATTAAAATAATAATTAAAAAACTGGACTAAAACCTATCTAAAACATATAGTAAGTCAGATAGTTTAAAAATGCCCACTATATACATAGGGCTAAATCACATATGCATTGTTTGATTCAAGACAATTATTGCCTTGGAAAAGAAACTGTTTCTCAGTCTATTAGTCCTCATTTTAAGACACCTATAACGCTTCCCTCCCTGATGGTTACAGTTCAAAATAGGAATGTCCAGGATGAGAATGGTGATATATAGATAGAAGAAGAAGAAGATATATACATTGCATGCTGTAAAGCCTTTCTCCCTCCTCACCCACCCTCCCTGCGCATTGCAGAATCCAAGGCACTCTGATCTTTCATCTTAACACATTCTCTGGCCCCAAATTTCAGTGCAATCTCACCTCGTTTCTCCATACTACATTAACCCCTGGCAATTGCCTTCCAAATGACCCCATTAAGCCGTAATTGCCTCAGCAGGCCTGCACTTTCGCTTGTAATTCTGTCCCTCTCATCTCCCAGACGTTCTCTCAGCGTCATTTCAAGTTCTGGCTCCCTTCACCGAGCTCAGCTTATGACCTCGCTGTTCCGTGGCCAGAATGACGACGGAAACAGAAAGCCATTACTTCTTTCTTTCTTGAAAAAATAATGATATATTTTAAAAAAATCTCCCAGACCCTGAATGTAATGTTCTTTGAGGACCATTGTCAAGGATATCAAACACCAGACATTGTGGTCTTTTGTTCCCTTAGGGTTGATTTATTTTCTTTCTTTCTTTCTTTCTTTCTTTCTTTCTTTCTTCCTTCCTTCCTTCCTTCCTTCCTTCCTTCCTTCCTTCCTTCCTTCCTTCCTTCCTTCCTTCCCCTTCTTTTTGTTCTTTCCCCTCATTTGTCCTTCCTTCCTTCTTCTCCTTCCCTGCCTTCCTTCTTTCTTTCCTCCCTTTCTACTTTTCTCCTCCCTCCCTCCCTTCTTTTTCTTCCTTTCCTCTTTGTCCCTTCCTTCCCCTTTTCCTTCCTTTTCTCCTCCCTCCCTCCAGTCCTTCCCTTTTCTTCCTTCCCTCTTTGTCCCTTCCTTCCCCTTTTCCTTCCTTTTCTCCTCCCTCCCTCCAGTCCTTCCCTTTTCTTCCTTTCCTCTTTGTCCCTTCCTTCCCTTTGTCCCTTCCTTCCTTTCCTTTCTTTCTTCTTCTCTTCCTTTCCTCTCTTCTTTTTCTTCCTTTCCTCTCTATGTCCCTCCCTCCCTCCTTCCTTCTTTCCTTCCTTCCTTCCCTTTCAGAACCCCGCGGAATGGGAATGGGAATGGGAGAAAGCAGGAGGAAGTTTTCCTATACCTGAGGTCAAAAACCTGCAAATTTTAAGATGACAAGGGCATATCTTCAAACTTGGTTTTCTTTTTTCTCAATCCCTTTCCTCCAAACTGAAGATCAGTAGAAAAAAGAAGTAGGAAAGGAAAAAAAGAAGAAAGAAATTGCCCCAGGGCCTAAATATTAGGACCTCTTGGCTCTTTAAAGAATACTATGAAGCAGAAAGGTTGACACGTCTTCCCTGAACTTCATGGCTGGATGAGTGTTTGAATCCTGATCTTCTCAGCGTGAGTTTAACACACTATCTGCTACACCGCAAAGATCTTGACAGCACACTTCTGGCGAGAAAAAAACTCGGGATCGGAAGCAAAACTCCAGAGAGGTTTTTCAAGCTGCATCACGGATCTTCCGTTGAAGAAGTCTGTCTCAAAATGACTTTTTTTCCAACCGCAGTCTTAGTGTGGTGTGTGTGTGTGAGTGTGTGTGTGTGTGTCCAAAAAAAGAGATGATCTGTAGCTCATGGTCGAACTGGGGAATCTTTGGTGCCGTTGTTTGAGCTTGGTTTTTTTCTTGCGGACATTGCATGACCTAACTAGGTAGCATCATCAGTGTGACTGAGTGCACTTGGCTCCTTCTCTTTACATACAGTAGCTCTGAACTTGGTTGTAGGATTGCAGACATTTTTAATACCTAACTAGGTAACATCATTAGTGCACTGATGATCATACTTGGTCATTTACCCAACACCAATGATGTTGGCTAGTTCGGAAATAAAATATCCACAAGCAAACAACCATTCAGGGAGCACCAAGGACCCCATAACCTTTGTCACCATCCTCCTTCTTCTCCTCCCGTCTGCAACCCTTTTTCTTTTCTAACATTGATGTTACCAAATTGGACAATGAAACGACTGCAAGAAAACCATCAAGCTCAGAGAGAACCAAGAGTCCCACAGTTCAGCTTGTAGCATGGCCGAGATTTGCAATGTGAGCCTTGTCTCCTTGTCTTTCCTCTCCTCCTCCTCTTCCTCCTCCTCCTTCCACCCTCTTCTAACACTGATGATGTTACCTAGTTGGGTAACAAAATGCCTGCAGGAAAACCATGAAGTTCACAGGATACCAAGAACCCAACGGTTCAGCCCTGAGTCTCTACTTCTGATTACCAAAAGATTCAACTCCAATGAATCAAAAGCCATGGTCCCAGAACTAAGAAGTGGTCCTTGCAAGGAGATTTTAAAAAGAAAAAGAAAAAAAGGAATGCTGATATTTCTATTGTTTTGTTGAGCAAATCCATGCTGGCCAAGCATGTCTAACAGCCTTGGCTGTGAGCCAAAGAAAAAAACCAAATAACACCAACGAGAGAGAGAGAGAGAGAGAGAAAGAGGGAGACACAAACACAACCAAGAAGGAGAGATGCTCCCGTATGCATTTTGCTTCGGAAAACTGATGCAGTGTCAACATGAATGTGTTTTACAGTAAAATTGAGTGTCACGGCCAACGTGGATCCGGTATTTCTCTGCAGGCTAATGCAGTCGCGGCAGGCTACAACTGAGTGAGGTTGTCACGCACGGTGATATTTGGCTTCAATAAGGCAAAGCTCTAGCTATTGGAGGCAGAGGAAAATCCTGCAACAGCCAATGAGCTTTGCGCTTCCACAAAGGCCCTGATTGGAGCCTTTAAGTAACAGAAGAACAAGAGTTGGAAGCAGGGGTGGGATTCTAGTGGTTCAGACTGGTTCAGGCGAACCAGTTGTTAACTTTACATCGGGTTCGCTGCACCGGGAGTTGTACTGACTGGCTGGCTCCACCCACCCTTCCCCGCCCAAGGCTGTTTTCGCCTTCCCAGAGGCCTGAGGGAAGCCTCCGGATTTTGGGAAAGGCGAAAAATGGCCCTCGCAGAAGTTTGGTAGGCCACGCCCACCCAGCAACCTGGCAGAGAACTGGTTGCTGGGATTTTTGAATCCCACCCTTGGTTGGAAGGGACCTCAGGGGGTCTTCTAGTCCAACTCACAGCTGAAGCAGGAGATTCCCCCCTACCATTCTGGACAAACGGTTGTCCAATCTCTTCTTGAAGGCCTCTAGGGATGGGAGAACTTTTTCTAACACTTCCGCTTAGTTGGAGATGCACATTTACAAGACTCTACATTTGCATTCGAGTGACCTCACTAAAGCATGATACCGATCAGAATGCAGGTGGAAGGGGCTTTGGAGCTCAAGCAGGAGACCCTATACAGGCAGTTCTTGATTTACGACCGTCATGGAGCCTGTTGACAAGCCATCTGAATTTTGATCACGTGATTGATGCTGGAATGGCCGTTAAGTGTGAAAAAAATGGTCATGGGTAACTTTTTCACTGGCGTTGTAACTTCAAGCGGTCGCTGTTGTTAGTCGGGGACTACCTGAGTCAGGCTATAACCAGGCCAGAGTCGATATGCATAATGCTCAAGAGTATTTCAATGGCAGAGATCCTAAAGCAACAGCCAAGGTAGTTTCCTCAAATGTCAGCTTTGCCCAATTGTGGAGAATGAAACGGCTATCTAAAAGACTGCCTTTTAAAAAAGGGTTAAAAAAAAAAAAAAAAAAAATAAACCTCGACAGATCCTTCATGACTCCCAAATTTATACTGATACCGTTTTTTTTTTTTTAAACCGTTCTTTATTCCATTTGCGCATGGCCCTTTGCACTAAAGTGGTTATCTCATCTTTTGAAATCCTTGGCTTGCGATGGCCTAATTAGAATCCCATCCATTTGCATATTTTCTCTCCCTTTTTTTTATTTTAATTAATCCACCTTAAGCAGGGTTCGGGGCTTGGAAAACTGCTGAGGTCTTCTATATCCAATCAGATATTTTTGCTGGCGTGCAGCATTCGGCTCTTGCAAAATGCCACATCTCTTGAATAATTAGCCAAAGGGAAAAAAAAAGAAAAAAGGAAGCAGTTGGGAAAACCACTCCAACTTTTAGGTAGCAGCTGCGGCCCAAGAAACTTTGTGCAGATCGAAGAAATGGCATTTTGTCTCTAAAGAGAAGAGTTTCTTAGAGCTGAGCCTACAAAGCTCACATTTGTATCTGTAAGACTTCACCTCCAAATATCTTGCCTTAGGGCTGTGGCAGAATGGATAATGAATCCCACAGCAAACTCTGTCCACCGGTGACTCATGACAGCTGGGAAGGTGGGATATAAATTTAATGCAAAAAGAAGAGGGCAGGAAAAAAAAGAAGAAGCAGAAAGTCCATTAAGGCAGGAGACAAGCGTCCCTTTGGAAGCCGCAGAGGCTGGGAAGCGAAGGCAATGAGAAAGTGGGAAGCAAGCAGGGGGAGGAGGATCATTTCTGGGGGACACTTCCAGCGCAGCTGTTGTGCTCCGTTTCATGCAACACCCACTTCCACCGTTCTGTGACTTTCTCATTTAACTAGGACCACTCCACCAGGGCGCTGTGGGAATTACGGAGGGGTCCCACCACGGCTAGTTGCGTTCTACGGGAGATGTTTGGAAACGACAGCTCGGCAGGCCGGGCGTCCTTCTCCTACTGGTGCTGAGTTTTTTGGCTCTGCTCAGTGGTCCTCAGCTGGGGCTGTCTTTGACCCAGTCTCTGGAATAACTGCTTTGCCCTGAGGGATCCAAACGGAAGGGAGGTCCAAGCAACTCAGCTCAACGTCAACCAGCAAGCATCAAGAGAACTTCACTGCAAAGCTACCCTGTTTTCCCAAAAATATGACCTACCCTGAAAGTAAGTCCTAGCTTGATTTTTACAAGTGTGCCCAATATAAGCTCTATCCCCAAAATAAGCCTAAGATCTCACCCACTCCAGGTAAAAATTAAGCTAGGATGAGGATGGGGTGTGTGGAGCTGCCCTACTACTTATCTTTGGACAGTTGTAGCCAGGCCTTGCAAACCCCAACACTGCTGCAGAAGAAATGGGCCCGCAAGGCTTTCTTGAAGGCCTTTGGAGCTGATAACAAAGCTCCGGATTGATCCAGAGCTCTGTTATTGGGTGTAGAGGCCTTCAGGAAAGCCTTGCCGGCTGCAGAAGAAAAACTTCCTGAAGGCCTCTGACAGCGAAAAAGAGACAAGGGGCGACGCACGAGGTTAGTCAGGGGATGACTTTCCCCGAAAATAGGACCTGGTGCCTTTTTTGGTGGAAAAAATATATAAGATAGAGTCTTATTTTTGGGGAAAACACAGGTAGAAGTCGTACGGGAAGATCCATCCATTTGCTACACTGGTATAGGAGAAAAGCAGGGGGCAGTGCTAAGCAAGTCATCAGCCTAGAGTCATTACATTGCCACAAACATTCTAAGTTTCAGCCCTCTTCAATTCCACTGACCCTTATCCGGCACCAATTTAGCACTGTGTGTTAGTTGACTAGATACTTATGTGTAGACTTCTTCTGAACTGGAACTCATGGGTGACCCTGATCCTTTGGTGATGGACAACTGGTGTTCAAACTTCCTCCAAACTAAATATTATCCCACTGTTGGTCATTCTAAGGAAGGCAATTCTATCCACTTTCTGTCTTAGTGACCAGCACCTTGCTCTATTGATGTACTGGATATGTAGACAAACCACCCTTCTTCTAATCGTGACTCAAAACCAATGAAGCCACAGTGAGACCATCACAGCGCCCAAAAGATAATCCAATTCAGTCCATGCAGTGACAGTCGCCTTGAGAAAAACAGCATGGGTTCCACCCCGAAGGAAGCATCAGGTCTTGAAGGGCTTATGAAATGCCACAAGGAAAACTCAGGGGTTGTGGTGCACCAAGGAGCAGGCGCTCTAACTGAGCTGACGCACCTCCTGGGTCCCACCACATGGCGCCCGTTTAAATCGATGGGATCTTGTCGAGCGCCAAGAATCAAGACCAGGAGGAATTTATGGGTTGGAAGAGGAATACTCCCAAGCCACAGGTGTGTGTGTGTGTGGGGGGGGGAACAGCCAGCAAAATCAAACTAGACCACCTTGGTCCATTTGGCAAGGGTCGCACGGCGCAAAACAAAACCTCTTTGTCTGAGCCAAGCAGATTCTTGGACCCACCGTGACAAAGTGCTCAGCTCACCTGGGTAAATATATTCCCCCTCCAGCTTTGACGGTGCTTATTATTAATGGCTGTAAACAACAGTAATTGGAATGCGCTGACAAACTCACCATTCATTTTTGCCAACATCTTTCTCCTTCCCTCCCACTCCCTCCCTTATTTTTATTGCAGGATTTGTAATATTATCCAATTAGACCTGCCCCTATGATTCAAATGGCATCGGAACCTCAACTTGCAAATCTGCAGAAGTGACAACCCGGCTGTAAATTTTGAAGGTCCCTCTCCCAAGAAGCCGTCTCGAAGGGCGACGCCTTGTTTTGTTTAACTCTGTCCTTCCAGAGCTTCGCAAAGCCACTCCAGCTCTGTGTAATTTCTAAAGGCTGAACCCACAAAAGTTATTGCACAGTTATTGCACAGTCCGTCATTGAAAGAACCATCAAGAAGACTTTCAGCAACACAGACAGGGAAAGCTCCTAGCAAATAAAATGAGAGCAAGCCCCATTCACTTCCAGCACTGATGACATTCCCTAGTTGGGTGATGAAACATCTGTGAGAAAACAACCAAGTTCAGAGGGTGCTATGGATCCCACAGTCCTCCTCCCCATTTCCTTTCTAACACTGATGATGTTACCTACTTGGGTCGTGAAATGTCTCAAGAAAACAACTAAGCTCAGAGACCACCAAATACTCCATAGTTCAATCCTGAGCTACAAATGCTCTTTTTTTTATTGGAATGAACATCCAGATAAGCAGAGATAATACCGGACCAACAATCAAGGATTAAATTACACCCCAAATCAAGGAACTTCCAACTCAGACAAACCACCCAACAGCAAACAACGGCCTAATCAAAAAACCACCAAGATTGCTCCGACCGACAGTGACGGGGCAAATTCTTGTTACATATACACCACACTGTTCCTGGCATTCACAAGATTTTTCTCGCCGCTCTGTGAAAATTATGTTCTTAAATTGTTTGACTTCCTGGTTTTGTTGTTCCTGAAACCTCTTTGACTGTCCCCTCTGGGAGAAAATGGAATATTCCTAAATAAGCAAGAACCACAGTGAAGTCCAATGATAGAAGGCCACTAAAGAAATGAGAGAAAGGAAAAGAACGCATCAACGCAAAGAAAAAATTGAATTTTCAGGTTTTACATTCTTACTTTTGATTATTCCCCCACCACCACAAACCAGGGTGGAAACTCCCAGCTGAGCTCTGGATTTCGTTCTCACGCCAAATACATTTATGATTTCTTTTTTCTTTAAGGATGGCTCCTCCTTAGCTGTATTCTTGAATTCTCCATAGAGAAAAAAGGTGAAGAGGTTTTAGAATTTTTTTCCTTCTGAATATGCTTATTGCTACATTGCCCATAAGCCATTTCAGATATGGGTCACTTTTTGCAGATGTTCCTCCTGCATCGACCTCTCCCTCCCTCCCTCTCTCTCTCCCCTGTTCCCCCAAATGCAGGCACAAATCTCAGTTAGTTAATTCAGAACCATCAAGTCAGATTTGAGTCATGGTGACTGGCCGCGTGGAGAAATGCTTGCTAACTTGTCCTTGTCTCAGTAATAACTCATAGCTTTTCCAAGGACGTTCCCCTTATCACTCTGGTCCTGTCCATCTGTCTACCCTTCTTCAATAGAGTGAACCAGGAGTGGACAGGAGTGGCTTGTCGGCTACCCCACAAAATCCCATGCCCCCTCCCCCCATAGGCAGCACAATGGCTGTCTTTTAAAAAAAATAAATTAGACTTATAAGAGGTACAAAACTGATAGAAGGAAATATTTGTAGCTTGGGATTGAACTGTGGGGCCCTTGGTGCTCTCTGAGCTTGCTGGTTTTCTTGTAGATGTTTCATGATCCAGCTAGATAACTTCATCAGTGCTGGAGGGGTGTGGGTTGACTCTTTGTTTTGATACCATGGCTTGCTATGTCAGCGTTAGTGGAAGTGGGGCTGGTTCCTTGATTAGGGTATTGTTTTCTGCTTGTTTGTCTGGTGTTAATCCCTGCTTATCTAGGTACTGGTTGGAGAGCAAGCTGTTTATAGACAAGGAGCAAACCCCACACTCCCTTACGCTGATGATGTTACCTTGTTGGGTAATAAAATGTCTTGCAACAAAACGAGCAAGCTCAGGTAGTACTAAGGACCCACAGATAGGAAACTTTTTTTGGTAAATCTTCCCATAACTGTTTTGAAAACGCCTCCAAAATGGTCTCTGGATAATTAAGGAATTTTTTTTCTGGACCAGAGGTGACAATATAGCAGTGTCTCAATATCTAAGGGGCTGCCACAAAGAAGAGGGGATTCTCCAAAGCCCCAGAAGGCAGGACAAGGAGCAATGGATGGAAACTGATCAAGGAGAGAAGCAACCTCGAACTAAGGAGAAATTTCCTATTAGTGGGAACAATTAACCAGTGGAACAACTGGCCTCCAGAAGTTGTGTATGCTCCATCACTGGAGTTTTTTAAGAAGAGACTGGACAGCCATTTGTCTGAGATGGTATAGGGTCTCTTGGTGGGGCAAGAGGTTAGACTAGATGACCTCCAAGGTCCCTTCCAGCTCTGTTCTTCCATTATGCTGTGAATGTTAGAGCCTCAACTTACTTTACCCTTGGATGATGATGCCTTTAAAAAAAAAAAAAAAAGCATACGGCCCCAAACACAGCCGCAAAATGCAGATTTGTGCAACACCGTCAGCCGCACAAATTCTCCACCAGCTGGTTTTGAAGATCAGTAGCGGCCTTCACCCCGTGGCAAACCCCATGGTCCACAAAAAGAGAGAGCCCCGCTACCACCACCACGCCGAAGAAAAGGGAGCCAAAGAAGATTTCCAAAAAAAAAAAAAGGAAAGGAAAGGAAAGGAAAGGGAAAAAAAAATAATCCGGATACAAAGCAGAAACTGACAATACATTTTTCCTTTCAGTTTTAATCAGCTTCCCCCCGTTGTACAAGCGCAGCCGACAGTGACGGGAGATTCTGCCTCCCAACTTCCCTTCACCTTTGTCGCCACACCAGGGACGCTGTGTCAAGACTGTTCAGCTTTTTTTGATGAGTGCTGCGTGAGTAACTAATGTGTAAACGCAGGATACCTATAGAAAGCCGCTTTTGACAGTGATGTATTTGCAAACGGGTTCCAGATGTCGGCAGAGTAACGCTTGGCCAGACACCTGCCCTTAACCGAAGCATCGAAAACACCCACCCAAACAGGGTTCGACTCAATAACCGAGTTTTTAACTCTCCAATTATAATCTGATTAACAAACCCATGGCACTTCCTTGCTTTGAACTGGATATTTCTTTGTTTCCCCCCTTATCGCATGTTAATTTTAGAGAGAGGCAGGCTAAGGAATGGAGAAAATGGGACTTGTAGGTTGGGCTGGGTGAGAGAGATGTCTCTTCACAAGACTTGACGAAAAAACTCACCCAAATCTACAACCATTGGGAGCTTCTTGAACATAAGCACTGTCCAACTATTTACTAAATCTGCACTACTATTACTATTAATCTTCTTGTATCCTTACGATCTATGTTCACTGTTTCCTAGTATGATTTGATTCCTTATTGTACCCTATGACTATTATTAAGTGTTGCACCTGATGATTCTTGACTCTTGACCAATGTATCTTTTCTTTTATGTCCACTGAGAGCATCTGTACCAAGACAAATTCCTTGTATGTCCAGTCACACTTGGCCAATAAAGAATTCTATTCTATTCTGTTCTATTCCTTATTCTATTCCTATTCTATATTCTATTCCTATTCTATGCTCATCACTCCTTATCACCCATCCCTTCCCACTTGTGACTGTATGACTGTAACTTTGTCGCTTGTATCCTTACGGTTTATATTGACTGTTTCCTAGTGTGATTTGATTATACTAGACTATCATTAAGTGTTATACCTTATGATTCTTGAGAAATGTATATTTTCTTTTTATGTAGACTGAGAGCATTTGCACCAAGACAAATTCCTTGTACGTCCAATCATACTTGGCCAATGAAGAATTTTATTCTATTCTTTAAACTCACTGAGCTGGAAGGGAACTCGGAGGTCTTCGAATCCAATTCCTTGCTCAAGGCAGGAGAAAGTCTACCTTCCTGGTCAAATGGTGGTCCAGTCAATTTTTGAAGACCTCCCGTGATGGAGCACCCATAGCTTTTGGAGATAAGCTTTTCCACCGAGAAATTGCTCTGCCTGTCAACAAATTTCTCCTCTCAGTTCTCAGTGGGATCTCTCTTTAATGAACTTCCACCCATCACTTCAAGACACTTTGGAGAACAAGTCAGCCCCCTCTTCTCCCTGAAAGCCCCTCAAGTACTGGAAGACAGTCGTCGTGTCCTCCCTAGTCCTTCTCTTTGATAAATTAGACATGTCTAGGCTTCCTCAACTGTTGATCATACGATTTAGCCATCCATCGAAAGCAGCTTTAATCCTGCTCAACTTTCTACAATAGGTAAGAAGTTCGTTTATTGTTATTTTTGTTCCCTAAATTCGTTCTGCAGAAACATCCATCCAGCTCCTTTGCAAGGTTAGAATCCATTGTGGCCTGTTGGCCAATGGTCTCTCCAGCAGCCAAATCAGAGGAGGCAGTGGTACGGGAGTCAGGGCCAGCATCAGGGCGACCGGAGAGCTCTGAGGGGGAAGAGGGAATGGAGCTGGCAGAGAGAGAGGCAGAATCTGGGCTGTCCGTCAACCCTCAGATGGAGAGTCAACAGCCCCCGGGTCTGGAGGGAGCTGATGAGGAAGAGGAGGAACAGCTGGGTCCAGTGCCTGATGTGCAGCTGCGCAGAAGGCAGAGGAGAGGAGAGCAGTGGAAATCTATGGGCTGGTCCTTGGGACGGAAGAGCCACTACTGCTAGCGAAACCCCACTCTAGCTTTAGGGATAAAAGGCAGGGGGTGGAGATGAATAGACGTGGCAGACAACTATTTATCTTCCGGCCAGATAGATTTGTTAGCCTGCAAGAGAAACTTTTTGCCAGAGCTGCCGGCGTTCCTAATGAAGGAATCTTGGAGTTAACTTCAGAGGGTTTGTTGTGTTTGGGGAGCTGAGTCAGAACAGAATCCTAGGGAGAACCCCGATGAAAGTCAAGACACAGGGTTGGCCGGAGGGGGGAGGGGGGAGAAAGCAAACGGATATTTATTTTATTTCTCAAATTTACTGGCCATCCATCTTACCACAGGCCAACTCTGTTAATTATTAAGAAAGGAAATTAAAGATGCCAAATAACAAAACAAAAGCTACAAACCATTTGTTCAATGACAGGCCTACCTGCTTAGGATTCACACTCTTTCACAAGGTCGGTTGATGAAGCAAACCATCTTTTGATCTGGATAAATGAGCGTAGGTAGAGAGGGCCGCCTCCACCCCTAAAAGGTACCCCTTCTTTCAAAACTCAGCTGTTTGGGCTTGGCTAGGGGAGAATCCGCTCTTGCCCTGCTCAAGCCACGATTCAGACAATAAGAGACTAATTACTTTGATAGCAGTCACATCGCTACCTCGTTACTGCTAATGAGCTGCGGGGAAGCCAGCTGAAGCTCTAAGCAGGGTAAGGCCAAGCCTTTAACCTAGAAAACTTTTCAATAGGATAGCTGCAGTTTTGGCTGAGACATCAGCATCTTCTCCAAAGCGAAGTGCTCCCTACGCACCGGTGTTCTTCAACCAACAACCGAGCCTAAAATGCCTGTTGCTAAGTGAGAAGTTTGCTCAGCAAGTTTGGCCCCATTTGGAGAACTGTTCTTGCCACCCTGTGGTGGGTTTCCAAATTTTTTCTCACCCGTTTTTCTCACTTCGCACGCACAGGGCTCAAAGACCGCACTCTGTGTCAACGCCGGTGAGCAGTACTGTTTTATAACTCAGCTGAGGCGCGGCCATCTGCTCTGCCACGCGAATGAGCCAAGCTAAAAAACAAGGGAATATAGGAGATGTAACAGCAGGGGCGGGTGGGCGCGGCCAACCAGAGGTGGTATTTACCGGTTCTCCAAGCTAGTCAAAATTTCTGCTACCGGTTCATGAGAACCAGTTCGAACCAGCTGAATACCACCTCTGCTTGCCACTGTTGTTCAGTGAAACCAGGCAGTTGGTAAGTTAGTCATAAGGTTGTTAAGTGAACCCAGCTTCCCCCTTGATTGGTCAAGACGGTCGCAAAAGAGGGATCCCGTCGTGACCCCAGGATGCTTTTAACCTTCATCCATGCATGTTTGAAAGGGGGGCGAATCTCCCGTTGTCCATTTTCACAGCCTGGTCAACAAACAAAAAACGACGTGTAAAAAAAAAAAAGAACCTTAACATTAAATCACATCTCGATCTAGGAAAAAAATAATATTACAGGCTACTCACTATTCAATATCCAAAGGATTAAAAAAAACACCTTAAAATGGGCATTTAACAAGGTGTCCACGCTTCAAAGAAAAGAGAAGAAAAAACTCCAAAGCTGGTCAGGGCAAGACCAGGATCTTCATCCCACCATTCTTCTGATGATGATTGGCCGTAAAAAGCTTGTCCATCTATTCCTGCAAAAACCTCCTTTGCAAATTCTTCAAGGCCCTTTCTTCTATTCAAGATTTCCAGCTGCTGCCAAACCAAATTTCCCCGCCTGGCCATCCTCTCCGCAAAACGCATTTTTGAAGTCTTTGCAAATATTTTAATATTTGCAATTATTAAAAAAATTAAATGTATTCTCAGGGAGGGGGGGAGGATAAAATTAACACAACTTCTTCGCTGCAGAGTTTAAAAATAACTCTGCTATTAATGCCGGGGCCCTTTATTTAATCACTGGCTAATTTACTCCTGACAGAAAGTAAATTCCACTATTTTCTGTGAGGCTTTATGAAATTGCCATCATTTTTAATTAATTCTTAATTAAAATATATTACACCACAGCTTCTACCCATCTCTCTTGATATTCTAACGTAATCAATTCAAGACCATTTACATATCATTAATTAAAAGCCTTCCTCTCTCATCCTTAAAATCATAATGAGGCTCTATTTCTCATTAGAAGCCTTTAAGGGATAAAACAACAATAGACAAGTATGGATGGAAATTTTTTTAAAAAAAACTTCTTGCACATATTCCTTTTAAAAAAATTTTTACTTCAAAACTCTTGAAACGGACATGGTCATTGCGGTAAGATTTGACTGTCTCACCTCTGCTTACCAAATTTTGGATCTGAAGCACAAACGTTGACACACACACACACACATATCCCGAGCCCAAAATTTTCTGTTGCTAAAGGAGACAATGACCTTTGATTCATTTTACGAACTTCTTTGCCACCGTTGTTAAGTGGATCGTGGCAGCAATCCAGTTAGTAGCACGCTGGCTCAAGGAATCTGTCTTCCATGTGTACTTTTGCTTATCAAAAAGGGATCTGCGGGTCCCTGGGATACTATAACACAGGAGTACATGCCAGTTGCCAAGCAAATTCAGATCATGTCACCATGGGGATGTGGCAATGGTCGTAAGGGTGAAAAAAAATCGGTCACATCACTTTTTTCAGTGCTAAAGACTACCTGTGTGGAATGCCAGCCTTCAAGAGGATTAAAATTAACCGAATAAAATATCTCTTCTTACGCACAGGGCTATTATCTTAAGATTAACATTAGATTCTTTATGAACTGCAAACTTTCTTATTGAAATTAGGAAATTGGCCACAGTGGATTACTCCCTCTGCTTTTTTGAAAAGGAGGGTCCCTTGAATGAATAAATCACTTTCCCACCCACAGACTAAGTCATAAGCGATATTGTGGCTTGGCACAACTACGTAAAGAATATTAGCTTCCATAGATTTATTTTCCAGCTCGGTTAAAAAAAAAATGGGCAGGACACATGTTGAATTCATAGCAAAAGCTGTAGAGTTGCACTTGAATGATGGAAGGCACACATGGGAGGGATTTTTACCCACCCATCCCATAATATTTAAAGTTACCAGGCTCATCTTCTGAGACTGTTTGGTACCAAATGCTGTAGTTTCCTCCAAAAATTTAAATCCACTGTCTTTTCCTGTTGGTTTCAGTCAAAACAAATCTCATTTTATTTGCTGCC
Organism: Hydrophis major; assembly: GCA_033807585.1. Taxonomy (NCBI): domain Eukaryota; kingdom Metazoa; phylum Chordata; class Lepidosauria; order Squamata; family Elapidae; genus Hydrophis; species Hydrophis major. Next base: position 2,155,251 of record CM066341.1, on the reverse strand, counting down.
TGATAAGATTGGAAATTCACTCTGATTTTGCATGAAATATTCATTTTCTGTTAATTAAGTCCTGTGTGTGTGTGTGTGTGTATAAAATTTCTAAAGATGACTTCTCCTTAAGGAGATCCTGATCCATGAAAACTGAAATGATGTTAAATCGTGTACTTGGTATTCTCTTAACTTGGTTTCCTTGGAGACATTTCATTACAGACTAGGCAACATCATCAGCGCTAGTAGAGAGTGGGGTGTGTAGAGGGGAGAAGGAAAAGGGGAAAGGAGAAAAAGGAGGAAGCAGAGAATCACTGTGGGATCTTTGGTATTCTCTGAGCTTGGTTGCTTTCTTGCAGATGTTTCACTACCCAACTAGGTAACACCATCAGTTCTAGAATGGAGTGGGATTTGCTTTCATTTTTATAGACCAGCGGCTTGCCCTGTCCGTGTTGGCAGGAGTGTTCTAGATGATAAATCAAGAAGAATGACAAAATTCTTCCTTTTTTCCAGCGGAACATTTTAAAACACACTGCTTTTACTACTCAGGAATCAATCAGTCCACTTTAATACCCTCCTCCTGGAAATTGTAGTAATTTGCTGACACCCAAAGCTCAATGCAATCTTTGGGGGTAAAAAAATAAAAAATAAAAAGCAGCTCGGAAGCCATCAACTCCAAGGTGGAATAGTTGAATTTGACCCAAGAAGAGATGAGTTGTCAACTGCACTTGGGAGAGTTCCCAGTTCAGAATTAAATCCCGAGGACTTTTAAAGTGTGCTTGAAAGAAAAACCGATCACCTGAATGTCAAATTTACATACCTTGTTGATTTCTAGTACCTGCCAACCCCTCAATGAAATATACCACATTTATTCTTGTAGGGAAGGGCTGAAACAGACAAGATAGTCCTAATAATTAAATTCAGGAGTCAAGCTATGTTTTATGCATCCGTAAATGCGGGGGTGATATATGAGGCTGTTGTAAAGAATTACCATTTATTGGTAATGTAAGGTAAAAATTAACCATCAATTCAGTCCACCTCCTCTTCGGCCCCATCCAGCATTGGATTTTTTAAGTCTGTGAATGCCTGTCAGGATTTGTCAAAACCCACACCACCTCTCTTTTCCCAACGTTTGGGCAATGGGTTATGAAATTAATACAAGGGTAGAAATGATCCATTCTTATTTTATGCCCGTCTTGGACGAGAGAAAGAGAAAGAAGCGGTGAGCAGGAATCGCTTAAGGAAGTCGAAAGTGGGGAGGGGAGAAAATGCAAGCCCTAGACTTCAAAACATGCTTCATTTCTCTTCCTGCAGCTTTTAAATATATGGGAGTGATTAATATGATTATGCAGAATTCTATTTTTTTTTTTACAAGAAGGAGGAAAAGGAGGAGGAGGAAGAGAAGGAGGAGGAGGAGAAGAGGAAAAAAGAGAAGGAGGAGAAGAAGGAAAAAGAGGAGGAGGAGGAGAAAGAAAAAGAGAGACTGAGAAGGAAAAGGAGGAGGAGGAGAAGGAAAAGGAGGAGGAGGAAAGACAAGAAGACAAGGCTCACGTTGCAAATCCCAGCCACGCTACAAGCTTTAAATAAAATAGAAAAAAGAAAGGAACGGAAAGAGCAAGAGAAAATAGAAGGGCCTGGGGTGTGCAGCTTGGAAATTTTATGCAGATATATTGTCACCGGCATTAACGTTATATCTCACAAATCATGCGAATTAGATTTATATCGCCGGCGCCTGCCGATCGCAGGTGCTATGCCACAGCTTGTCAAGTGGGGCTGTCTCGACTCTCACACGTCAGATAAAATCAGAACACTTGGTGTTTTGGTCTGTTGACAGCAATTTATTTTGAAGCGTTGTCACAATATGGGATTCTTTACCACACCGCGCAAGGGTGCCAACAAAAGACTCCTGTATTTTCGACGTTGCCAGATGCGACAGGTTGGAGAGGGAAGGAGGTACGCATGTCGGCTAGGGAGGGGGAGGGCATGGAAAGAGAGGCAGGGGAGAGTTTGATCTGTGCGGTGTTTCGGAATACGGAACAAGAGAGCTGGAAGGGAACCTCAGAGGTCTTCTAATCCTATCCCTGCTCAAGCAGGAAAGAGAGCCTATACCACCCCAGGCGAATGGCTGTCCAACCTTCTCTTCAAAACTTCCAGGGATAGAGCATCCATAACTTCTGAGAGGCAAGATTAATGGTTCTCATTGTAGGAAATTTCTCCTAGGTTGAATCTCTTTTTAATGATCTTCCATCTGTTATTTCTTCTTCTGCCCTCAGGTGCTTTGGAGAATAGCTTGAGATAATAGACTAGAATATAACTACATAATAACTACACTAGAATGTAGCATAGAATAGAATGGAATGGAATAAAATAAAATAAAATAAGGAAGAGAAGAGAAGAGAGATATTGGATGAAGAATAGAATAGAATGGAATGGAATAAATATTGGATGAAGAATAGAATAGAATAGAATAGATATTGGATGAAGAATAGAATAGAACAGAACAGAAGAGGAATAGAATAGAACAGAACAAAATAGAACATAATAGATTAGAAAGAAAATAGAATAAAATAGAATAGAACAGAATAGAAAGAAAACAGAATAGAATATTGGAATATTGGAAAATAAAATAGAATAAAATAGAAGAATGGAATGGAATGGAAAGGAATATTGGAGAATCGAATAGACTATCAGAACAGAACAGAAAACACCAGAATAATAGGGTTGGAAGGGACCTTAAAGGTCTTCTAGTTCAACCCCCTATTCAGGCAGGAGACTCTATAACATTCTGGACAAATGGCTGTCCAATCTTCTCTTCAAAACCTCCAGGGATGGAGCACCCAACAACCGCTGGAGGCAAGCTGTTCCGCTCAATAATTGTTCTGTCGGGAAATTCCTCCTCCATTCTAGATCGGACCTCTCTTTGATCGGCTTCCACCCAATTGCTTCTTCGTCCTGCCCTCAAGGTGCTTTGGCGAACAGGTGGACCCCCGAGGTTTGTTTCTGTTCAGGACCAACCCAGAGGACTCTCTGTGCGGAGATTTTTCGCTTCCCCCCCACTCCACTCTGCTTTTTTTCCTTCTTCCTGTGGGATTAACCCAGTTCTCTCATCCATAGCTCCAGCCTTTCTCGGCACGGTCAAGAACTGCCCAGCCAGAACAAGCTGCAATAAATAGCCTTGTGTGTCAGAAAATGATCTCTTCCTCTGTTTATCCAACATGCAAATTAAGAAGCACTGAATTACAGGCTTCAAAATATCCTCCAGAGCTGCCTGCGCTCACCAGAGAAGGGCAACCAAATAGGCCACAAACCCCAATCCAATTGGACATTTGTCTTCTCCAGCTGTGCAGGCCTACATTTCCCAGCCAGCAGAAGCTCTGAAAAAGTTCTCACTAATTCCACTAACTCACTAACTACTCATTTCTCATCTTATAGAAGACAGGGCCTTCTTTCCTGGAGTCTTGAGAACTTTTTCAAAGCTTCTTCTGGCTGGGAAATGTTCTTCTACCTTGTTCTTCTACCTCCAGCCCTATCTTCTCCCTGGTCCTTCTGTGACATCAGTGCAACCTAAGCCAATCATCATTCAGCTGCCCTACAGTATAAATAGTCCTCAAACTTACAACCACCACTGTCTGAAATGGCTCAAGCAGCAGGGGGTTGGAAGTACAATGGTTTGTTTAGTTACAATGACATTGTAGAAAGGTATTTATGACCAGTCCTCACACAGCATGGGACCCCCCCACCTCCAATGGGATCATCATTTATCGATATGAGAAAACTGAATTGGCTTAACAACCAATGTGATTCATATAATAATCATAATAAAATGGGGCACAGAACAAACCTCTTAGCAACCATCTTGCTTAGCAATGGAAATTCTGGTCTCAATTGTGTTCATAGGACAAGCACAACTTGTATGAAGAGGAGGAGGAAGAGGAGGAGAAGGAGAAGAACAGGAAGAAGAAGAGGTAGAAGAGGAGGAGGAGGAGGAAGAAGAAGAAAAGGTAGAGGAGGAGGAGGAAAAAGAGGAAGAGGAAGAGGAAGAAGAAGAAGAAGAAGAAGAAGAAGAAGAAGAAGAAGAAGAAGAAGAAGAAGAAGAAGAAGATAATAATAATGACTTATTTTCTAAGTAATTCAGAGGGAATTTAAAAAAAAAAAACCACTGAGAGAGCCAAACTGTTGGCCTCTTTGTAATCTCTATTAATATCCAGCCAGACTCTGGAACGTACACTGAAATTTGTGGGCTGAGCCCTTTCCTCTCCATTAACTTTAATCTGAGGGTTAAATTTTAGAAAATGGTGCCTAGGTTTTCCCAAGGTGCCAGGCTTTAAACACAAGTCAACTGTAATCTAATCTCCCCATTTCTGTGGCCTTCACCAAAAGGGCGAAGAGGTTTTTCTGTAATAGGATATGTGTTGGGTTTTTTTTAAGCTAACAGGTGAGGAAAGAAGCCAGATGCTTTCAAACTCCTTTTAGGAAAACACACACATACACATAAGAGGAAGTAAAAAACGCTCAAGTGACCAAAGTGACTGGAAAATAAAGCCGTGAACAAAGATTCCATGATCAAGAGTTTTGACAAGCAATCGACAACGAGGAAGTGATGAGCAATTGAGAAAGGGAAGGTTTCAGCACCTTGGACAGTAAAAGGCAATTAACAGGATAAACTTAAGAGCGTTTTATCTGGAATACAGGATAAAGGACATCCTCAACTCAGAATCATTCATTTAGTGACCGAAGTTGGAACGGCACTGCAAAAAGTGACCCAGGACCGTTTTCCACACTTACGACCATTGCAGCATCGCCAGGGTCACATGATCAAAATTTGGACGCTTGGCAATTGCTTCGTCTTTATGACAGGCGCAGCATCCCATGATCCCCTTTTTCAATCTCCCAACAAGCCCAGTCAAGGAGGGAACCTTCACAGCTTATTGTTGCTAATTTAACAGCTGCGGCGATTCGCTTAACGGCTGTGGCCAGAACGTTTGTAAAACGGGGCAAAATCCACACAACCACTGCCTCGCTTATGTAGCAACAGAAATGTTGAGCTCCAATTCGGTTCCTTTTTTTTTTTTTTTTTTCAAATCTCTACCTGTGAACGGAACAGGTGGGTCACAGAAAAGGACAGGACAATGTGGTGCGGTTGAATGACCTCTCCTCCTCAAAGAATCTTGACGGATGATCAGGAGGTGATTGGAATTCACCGGTTAGTTAAATATGAAGTTTGTGGTTGGCATGACTTTAACACCCACCCCTCCCCAAATGAATAGATTTTGGGGAGCACGTTTTTCTGTGGGGGTCCCAGGTGCTCCCTAAGCTCTGTCATTTTCTTACAGGCATTTCATGACCCAACTAGGTAACATCATCAGTGTTAGAAGGGAGTGGGGTTTTCAGAAGGGAGGAGGAGGAAGACTGGAGGGTCCTTGGTGCTCTCTGAGCTTGATTATTTTCTTACAGACGTTTCATGACCCAACTAGGTAACATCATCCAAGACCCCGCAGTTCAACCCTGAATTACTAATATTCTCTTCTACCAAATTCTGTCTTTTTTTTTCTCCCTCCCTTTCCTCTATTTCCCCTCATCCGTGTTGGCTTCTGAAGCAGAGCTAGCTGCAGGCAGGATTGAAGGAAAGGCACCTCGCATCTCCATTTCAGACTTCAAACCCTCAGCACAGGTTTATAGTCCTAGATTGGAGGGGTTTTCTTGACAACAAGCTGTCTGTGTAATTACTAGCCTGTCGGAGTGTTGCTAGTGAACTCTGTCCCTTTAACTTTCCCTGGCTAACCACTGTTTGTTATGAGTCTCGCTCCTAATCATAGATTAACACTCACTTAATATACGGTAATATGTTTGCCTTTAAATGGTGGTGCACTCTGCACCCTGGAATGAAAGGAAGGGCCACGGATGCAGCAGGCAGTATCGCTGGAAATAGGCTATTATGCACAGGAGGCCACGGAAAGGGACACGGAGAGCTATTTAGAAACTCGCAGAAATAAAATGACTTCCATTTCGAGGGACAAGCCACCCTGGAAGGTCTTATTCCAACTTCTCTTGAGCTACTGATAGGGAGACCCAGAGTGCACTTAAAAAGAAAGAAAGAAAGACAAGACCATTGCTGGAAAACTGAGTAGGCACAAAACTTACAGCTCCACAGGTAACCCTGGACTTACAACAATTCAGTTAGTGACTGTTTGAAGTTATAACGGCAGTGAAAAAAACAGACTTATGGTCGGGTTTTTTGTTTTTTTTTAAACTTTTGTCCGCTGTAGTATCCCCATGATCAAAATTCAGAGACTTGGCAACAGACTCACATTAATGATGACAGTCCTGGGATCTCCCTTTTGCGACCTTCTTGATAAGCCAAGTCGATGGGGAAGCCAGATTCACTTCACATCTGTGTTACTAATTTAACAATGGCAGGGGTCCCCTCAACATCTGTGGCAGGACATATGACGCCTCCAAATTCAAGTGTGTGTCCGAAACAGGAAGCCAGTTTCAAAGGTCGGACTGAACGTCTGCAATTTGAGCCAGCCACTTGGATTTATGTTGGTGCGTCTCTGTAGAAAAACAGGCTGAGCCGGAAGGCGGAGTGAAACGTGACATAAGTTTGGAATCATTGCGCTGCCACAAGAGACCTAAGTCCAGCCCTCCGTGAATTCCACTGAGCCTTATCTAGCACCGATTGAGGTTGGATCGCTAGTTGACTAGATCCTTGGGTATAGATAGTAATAAATCCCTCTGTGCATTGAACTCAACGAATGCTCCTGGTTATTTGTGCCTGACAGTTGATGAATTAATTCAGAAAACCCAAACCAACCCACCAGATTCATCCCTTTGGTTCCGTTGATGAAGTGGATCAAACAGATTTTCCCAAGCTTGGTTTGAAGGCCCTGGGAGGAAGGAGGGGAGAAAGCTTTGCTTTCATTTATCTATGGAGATCCAGATCACGGTTGTCCCAAAAGTGCTTTTCGAAAAGGCAGCTGGACTTTCTTCAGGTTTTTTTCCCCCTTGAAAACATTTCGCTTCTCATCCAAGAAGCTTCTTCAGTTTGCCTGCATTTATTCCACTCCCTTTCATGACTCAGAATGAAATATTTGCCCATAATTAAAGCACCAATCCATAGCGACAGTTTTGACAGTCATGGAGATAAGCTAGGAATATCCCAGAATGCTTTGCCTTCTCCCTTCTTCCCCACCCATCTTAACAATGAAGTTGTATTTCCCAGCATTGGGAAATCAATCTCAGATTAGGTAATGAAATATGCACCATCTTCCCTCTGGGTTTTTTTTTCCGCCTCCCTTTTGACAAATCACACAGAATCCTAAATCTTCATAAATCACGATTAAAGACAAGTGTATCATCACATATATCTTGCCATGTCGGGCCCAGAGACTAATGAGAAAAGGCCTCAACTATCTCGTCTGATTAATTAATTCAAAATGTCTGCTGTTATTCAAATGTGAGCTGGTATTATTTGAATAACACTTGACAGCAGTGCCTGAAGATATCATTTCTGATTTGCGGAGCAGCGGCTGCCTAACTGATGATGGTTTATGAAAATGTTCCATCCGACGGCATCTCTTGTTGGCACAACACAATTTTTTTTCTCTCTCTCTCTCTTCCTGAGTGAGGGGGAAAAACAGCCCCCCTACTTTTTCACCCATTTCTCCACTTGAAAGAATCTGAAGTTCTTTCAGATTCCAAGAATTGTCCACATTGGGGAGATTTATTCCCTTCAATTTGTGGGTTTTATTTTCCCTATTTCTTTCCTAGTTTCTTAGGATGAGCACATAGCAGTCTTCCAATATTTGAGGGGCTGCCACAGGGAGGAGGAAGGGGTCAAACTATTTTCTAAAGCTCCTGTAGGCCAGACAAGGAATAATGGATGGAAACGGAACAAGGAGAGATTTAACCTGGAAACAAGGAGAAACTTTCTGACAGTGAGAACAATCAAACAATGGAACAACTTGCCCTCGGAAGTTGTGGGAGCGCCATCAGTTGAGACTTTCAAGAAGAGACTGGACTGCCATTTGTCAGAAATGGTGTAGGGTCTCCCGCTTGGGTGGGGAGTTAGACTAGATGACCTACAAGGTCCCTTCCAATTCTGATTATCTGTATCTATCTGTATCTACCCTCAAATCATACCTTGCTCAGGTCTCGGTTTATTGAACAAACCAGTGTTTCTCAACCTTTCGACGTTTAAGATGCAGAAGGACTCCAACGCCCAGAACTGAATTCTGGAAGTCTTAAAAGTTGCCAAAGTTGAGAAACTCTGGAATAAACCATGATTGTGTTGGATTCTTAACAACAACTTAAAATCAACGTCAACTGGGTTATGAAGCACAACGCCTAGGTTTACCCTAGAGCAGGGGTCAGCAACCTTAAACTCTCAAAGAGCCACAAAGATCCTAATCACAAACCCCTCATACAATTCTGGAGCTGACCGGATGTCCGGTTCCCCCATCATAGAGTCTCCTCCTAGCATGGCATCCTTTTTTTTTATACCTGCCCTAACTGAAAGCCCTATCAATTGTGGAGCCAACCGGAAGTCCGGTTCTTCCACCATAGAGTCTCCTTCTAGTACGGCATCCTTTTTACTTTACCTGTCCTAACCAAAAGCCCCATCAATTGTGGAGCCGGCCCAGCAACAGGAAGCCACAACAGAAAGAGCCACAGGTTGCTGACTCCTGCCCTAGAGAGTTATTTATTCATTGCTTTCAAGAGTCTGTGTTGACTCTTGGTTGGGCAAATCCTTGTAAACACTGGTTTTTGGCAACGACATCATAAATCGTGGTTAAGTGACCACAGCTGTAAACCTGGACTGGTAATGTGGCCACAGGTGCTGGTAGTCAGTGTCTGTCAGAATTTCAGGCACTGGTTCATCAATACCTTTTGAATGGAGTCAGGTGTAACTTCCAACCATTGCAGAGTTGGAAGGGACCATGCTAAATGACCAGAGGATTATCTATACATAACCAAAATCCATATGACCAGCTAATGGCTTTTATTTCTTAAGGGCGCTCTCCCTTGCTACACATACCAAACTTCTGTCTGGTTGTAATTCTCTTCCAGCTACAGAGCTACAAAGGGAAAAAAATATCTCTTTTAAAAAGAAGGGAAAAAAAGGGGGAGAGAGAAAACGATGTGAAAGAGATACAGTCTAAAATGAATATAAATCTATCCTTTTGCCAAAAATAAACCCTTATTTGAGAGTAGAAAGTGAACAGGAGATTGTATCTCAGCAAAACAGCCTCTTGTCCAAGTCGGCTGTTTAAAATTCTACCACAATGCCCAGAGAAAAACGTATCCCAGACAAAAGAAAATGTGAATTTTAGGAAAAGAAGTGTGTACTTTGAGGCCAAACCACACAATCATCCATAAAATAGGATTTCCCCCATGCTATCGCAGAATGAACTCTCTCCAAAAAAATGACTCTTTTCTTTTGGAAAAAAGCTAACAATCCTGAATGATATATCCAGCGAGGACGTATCATAAAGTTGATCCTGCAGCTTAATCTTCTTGAAGGTTATAGGGACATTGTCATGAAATGGGGGGTTTTGGTGCAAAGAACAGAACAGAGTAACAAGGTCCTTACGAACAGCAGAAAACCCTGTACCCTTTCAGATAATACTTCCAGTCTTGGAGCACCTAACAACCCTAACCCTAATCCACAACTTCTGGAGGCAAGCTGTTCCACTAATTAATGGTTCCAGTTGCCAAGAAATTACTCCTGCTCCACCTTCCTGCTCTTTGAAAGTCCAAGAAACCCAGCCTCATAGAGATCTGCAAATAATCTTTCTGATCCCCTGGACTCCCATTTCCCGATCAAGCCTACGAAGATTTGGACACAGTTAAGAGGCCTGGCAGACCCACACGCATTCTGCATTCTGATCAAATGGATGCCAGATGTAGGAGAAGAAGAGGCAGGGGTGGAGTGAAGCACGTCATCAGCTTGGAGTCACCTGAATTCTGGTGCCAATTTAGGATTGAATGTTATTCTTCGGCATGGACTTGAACAAATTATCTGTGCTGCAACCTTACAAATAGCTCTGATTCTTTGTGCCTGACACTAACATCTACACAAAATTTATGTGATTTTTCTGAGTCAAAAGACTGGATCCATATGGATTTTTTTTTTTAATTGATCCCAGGTTTGCCTAATCTCTTGGTGCACACCCAGCCACCACCATGAATGAATAAGTTAAGGGTTCAGCCTGGCCTTGTAGGAATCTCTGGTTCAATCTACCTTGGGCTGTTTAAAAAGCATTGAAATGCACGTCGCATTGGGTCCTATTGTATTAGTTTTCTTTGAAGGAAAGAAAGCTAAATAATACATCACTAACCGGAAAGGCATTCCAAGAAGATTCAGTAGAAGTCTTTTGAACCCACTGCTTAGCATTGCAAAACACATTTCCATCAGAGTCCTCCCAATAAAATAAGTTAAGGATAGGAAGTCTAGGTTGACATAGGCTTCAATCAAAGGAAGTTTGATCATGACACTGTAGCTGGCCAACGTGCAGTTATTGCCCATTAGGACAAAATTGCCATTTCAAACTCAGAAGAAGAAGATCGAGGTCTGAGCTTGGTTGTTTTTATGCAGACGTCTCATGACCCAACTTGGTAACATCATCAGTGCTGGCGCTAGTAGTGCTTGCCCTGTTATCTAGTTTGAGTAATGAACCAGCTGCAAGAAAGCAACCCAGTTCAGAGCTATTCTTTATAAACAGGATGCAATTCACATTCACTGGCACTGATGATGTTATCTAGTTGGGTCATGAAATGTCTGCCAGAAAACCAACCCAGCTCAGAGCGACTGTACGGAGCAAATCACACCCACTAGCACTGGTGACGTTGCCTAGCTGGGTAATGAAACATCTGCAAGAAAACCACCAAGCTCAGAGGCACCAAACACCCCACATTTCAACCCTGAGCAATAAATATTCTTTTCCTTTATCCGAAGATCTTGGACAAAAGCCGCCTCAATGGGCTTGCTGACACCTGAAAGGAAATTTCCCAGGCAAGGGGGCGCTTAGAGCAACAGATCTATGTCCCCCTAAAAAATTTTTTCCATCCTCTCCCAAAACAACCTCGAGAAGAACGGATTTGCATACAACAGCTGACAACAAGGCCAACATCCACATTTGGGAAGAAAACGCCGGACTTGTTTTCAGCTCTATTTTAGTCCAGTTTCAAAAGAAAAAGAAAGAAACTTGGGTTCGATCAGCTTTGCAATGCCTCCCAAAGGCCTTAAGCTCTTCTAACCAGGGTGGGGTGGAAGAGCCCCATTTAATGTTTGCTTATCACAATATTCATGAAAGTAAAAACCAGAAACATGGGGCGCTCATATACTTTGGATAACCTCTGCTTTTGGAGGGGGAGGAGGGGAGACGGAAATCCACCGGGTTTGCTTTTCAACCACTACCACCACCCATTCAAAGAGGAGTTTAAGGGAGGAATCGCTTCTCACACGGGGCCATCATTAATCACCACGTTCTGCGGAGTGAGTGCGTATTAATTTCTGTCATCTCGAACAACCGGCCGGCGTCGCGGCAATGGCATTCGTTCCTCATTCACCGTGGCTTCCCCGACGCTGACCAGAAACAAGGCGATTGGTGCCCAGATCTCCATGTTAGAAGTCCTTCTCTCCCCCGCCCCCCGGGTCTCCAGGATGTGTGTGTGTGTGCTGACACCAATTAAGCGGCTCCAAGAACACAGAACAAGCAAGGAAAAAAGGAAAAAAAAATACATTTGATGTAACAAGAAGCACACAACATTTATATCCCTGGCACAATGCCACTTTCTGAAGCCTTGGCATTCACCCAGAATGGCTGCCGACCACCTTTGAAAGACCACAACACATGACAACCTAGCTAATTTCTGGAGAGGAGGAGGTCTTCTGGAGACATGGGCACCGGAAGGGGAGGATGGGATGATGGCTCAAAAATTTTCCCATGAAATGGACTCAAAAACTGTGTTCATTGCTGGACAGCCTGCTAACTTGTAAGAAATGTTCTGACTGAAGAGAATATTTGAGAGCTCAAGGTTGAAGTGGTGCTGAGTGCTTGGTAGTTTTCTTGGAGATGTTTCATGACCCAACTAAGTTACGGCATAAGTGCTAGAAGGGAGTGGGGTTTGCGGAGTGGAGGAGGAGCAGGACCGTGGGGGTCCCTGGTGCTCTTTGAGCCTGGTGGTTTTCTTGCAGACGTTTCATTACCGAACTGTGTAACATCATCAGCACCAAGGACTCCATAGTTCAGTCTTGAGCTACAAACATTCTTTTCTAATGTCATCAACACAAGAAGGGAGTGGAGGAGGAGGAGGAAGAGGACTTGATACTCTCTGAGCTTGTTTTCTTCCAGAAGTTTCATTACGCAAAATTGACAAGCTGCAAACCATCCTAAGGAGCTGAATCCTTAAGCCATTTTGCAACGTCCTTTTCAGGAAGTCACACAAGCCAAGCCATGATGAAGTCCAGGGCAGCCATTTCGAATCCTCCCCCAAAATATGCAGTCTCTGAAGTTTAATATTGTTTGCCCGTTACTAAACAGCAAGCAAAAAAATAATTCGTCAAAAACTCTTCCGCAAAGCTGGGGTGTTTTTTTTCTCTCCCTCCCTTTTTACTATTCTTTTTCCCTTTCCATTCTTTCTTTTTTTTTTCCCCCTTCTCTTCCCCAAGACCGCTTGAGAGGTCTAATCACTCTCCTTGTTTCAGACGTTTACATCTGCTTTTAAGTTTTTATGGTTGCCTTTTGGCAGGCAGCAAAGTGGACCTGTCGATGTGGCTGCAAAATAACGCGAGGTTTGTTATGAATTAAATATTAGAAGCCTTAACGCAACGGCCAATAAGAATTATTTGCCTTATTAAAGCAGCAGAAGACGCTGATTAAATTTTCATTGCATTGCAGTCTTTTCCCCATTTCTGCTTTCCATTCATCATTCTAATGTATGAAAGGCGAGCGGAATAATGGCGGGGTGACTTAATTTCTGGAATGCAAATATGGCCCGGGAAATGCCATAAATACCATCCCCAAAAAAACATTAAACAGTCAGTTCTAATTAAGTGAATACTAACTAAGTAAATATTCTCTTAAAGGGGGGAAAAATATAACTCAAAGTGTCAAGAATTGCAGTCAAGAAAGCAATGAGCAAAACACGCTCCAACCAACCAATAAATAAATAAATAGATTGCCTGTTTCCCCATCTCAATGTCAAGGAAACCAGAGAAGGGTTTGGGGCGAAGCTCTGGGTTTTTTTGGGAAACTGCAGCTCTTTAGAAATGATGAGCCCCTGACAAGAGAGGTATTTGGGAGCCTGGCAAATTTCCACACCCTTGTAGGGTTGGCCAACAATTATTCCTTGCAAGTGTTTAAGACTCCTTCAGCTGTGATTGTGGCCCCTTGAAAAAACAAAGGCCGAATCATCGCAAACACATTTTGTCCACTTGGATGGATTTGGTCCATCTATTTTGTCAATTTGGGTGTGTATGTGTGGGGTGTCCTTGGTGCTTCTCTGAGCTTGGTCTTCTTCTCTTGCAGAAAACAAGAAACAAAATAAGTTTCTCGCAGGGGGGAAAAAAAAAAAAGCAGCTTGGATCATTTCATGAGCCAAACTATTTTGGGTCGTGAATCATACGTAAGAAAACAACTAAGCTGGGATCTCACATTTCAACCCTGAGCTACAACCAGTCTCCTTTATTGGCCATTTAGATGTGCTCTGCCAGTCTCTGGCTATTTTATTTTATTTTAAAGGGGGGGGGGGATATTTAAGACACACAAGGAATTCCTCGTGCGAGCAGTTGGCGTGAAGTCTTGAGGTTGTGATCCTTGAAATAGCAGTGTTTCTCCGTAAGCCCCACCTCTGGTTAAGTTATCCTTAAACAGGGGCGTTGCTTTTGGATTTCGGAAGGATGCAACGAAAGCCGCAGGAAAGCAATTACTTCTTGAAAAATATTAATCTTCCCAAATTCATGGGTTTCTCAGGGAAGCCCCCCCCTCCCCATCGACCCACCCAACCACGTCCTCTCCGGAAAATTGCTCGGCCACTCAGCTTTTCACACTCCTCCGAAACAAAATCCAGTCTTTTTTTTCTCCCCAAGGAGGGGTGGACTCAAGAAATTTGCAGCTAATGACACGGGGGAAGGGATCCATAAAGACACTCCATGTCTCCTCACACACACACACACACACCCCGGTGATTACCTAGAAAATCCCATCGTTCTGCATGCCCAACGGTTAAACAATAGCAGTTTTTTACTTTTCAGCAGGAGGCTGAGGAGGAGAAAGAGAGGAGGATCCAAAGGTTCAGGCTCGCTTTGCACCCTGCTTAATAAGGAGTTTCTTATTCTCTTAAGCCAGATAAAAGACCCAGAGGGGAGGTTGTTGCTTCTTGTGTTAGAGACAGTGGATATTAAAGAGAGAGAGAGGAGGAGGAATTACATTTGCATTTTGGGATGAAAAGCGTTGGCACGAAGAACAACGAATAGAAAGAGAAGGGCAGGGGGAGGCAGAGAATCCACTCCTATAGTGACACCTTCTCTTGACACCTTCCTTTTTCAAACTCCTCTGTTGTCGCCTTCCTGCAGACATCCCACCAGTCTGGGGTAGCTGAGACATCCAGAGAGGGCGGTCCGGCTTAGTTTTGGGGGAGGAAAATAAGAGGGGGAAATGTCTGCCTCTGCCTACCAGCATCCATTGGTGCTTATCTGGCTAGTGTTCTGTCAGTGTGTGAGAGAGTTGAGGGCTGTTTGGAAAGTGAAAGAGTATTGGCTGTGTGAGCAAGAAGACAGCAAGGAGCCTGGGCGTGGCTTAGCTCAACTGTCCTGTACTAAAGCTGCTGGGTGCTGTGAAACTGAAACTCCTCTCCTCTGCTTGCGTTTTGCATTTGGAGCAGATTTCTTTTCAGGTAGGGAGGAGGAGTAGAACTCCTTAGCATCAGAGCGTGTTGTTGTTGTTAATAATAATAATAATAATAATAATAATAATAATAATAATAATAATATGGGAAGTACTCTTAACGCTCTGACGCTCATTTTGAAAAATAATCCCTTTTTAGTGAGCACCTAGAAGCCAACAGAACCTACGTGCCAAAATTTCAAGTTTGTAGGCTTTATGGTTCTGAAGATTTTGCGATGAGGCATGGGTGGTATTTCACACACACACACACACACTCACACACACACGATAGATTAGAGCCTTGTCCGGAGAGGACAAGAAAAGAGAAACAGGAGGGGAAGAAGTGAAGAATTCTTCAGCAGCAACTCTTTATTAGCTGCCTCTCCAACAGCTCAAGCACAGCTGCATAATTTATTGAGGCTGAGATATTTATGTGGCCTTTCATTAAAGGCAAATATCCAGCAACATTTGTATACCACACATCCTAAGAGCATGGGGGTGGGGTGCTAATTTTGTATGTTATAAAAAATATACAAAAAATAATAATAAAGATGATAACATTTTTAAAAAATGCCAGTGGGTAGATGGTTTTATCCCATGACAAAATTAATGATGACAACCCATCACAAATGGAACTTTCCTGGGTAAGCACGTTATAAAAAGGACAAGAGGGAAAAATTAAATATTAAGACAGTTAAGCACGCAAGGGCATCTACTTTTTAAAACACAAGGAAGGAAGGAGGAGAAACGCAGAAAGGATGAGAGAAAGAAAAAGATAGAAAGGAAGGAAGGAAGGAAGGAAGGAAGGAAGGAAGGAAGGAAGGAAGGAAGGAAGGAAGGAAGGAAGGAAGGAAGATTGATTTTAGAGCTACTTTAACCAAAATATGTTAAAGGAAACACCAAATTTCACACAATTTGATGCACATTCTTGGCGCTGCAAGTATTGTCGATGTCGTAAAATATCTGATCGACTTCCCTGAAGCTGCAAGAGGCCATCATTTTTTTTCAAACGGGTGGAGGACCTGAAGGAAATTTGCTGCTCAGTCTTGCCCTCTTCTCTTCCTCACCCAACCTCAGCAGTTTATCTCCTCCTGGAGGGACTAGGATCTCTTGAGTCACTAGCTCCTCCTGAGCAGATTTCCTCCAGGAAATTAAAACACACACACACACACACACACACACACACAGAGCCGGCAGGGTCACATGGCGACAGTTGGTGGGAACAGGGTGTGTGTGTGAATAATTCACAAGGCCATTTGCAAGGGAGTCACCGGGAGGAAACCTGGCTTGCCCAAAGCAACCTTGGCTTGCTTCTTGGGCAAAGTTGGGTTCGAATGGTTGGGTTGGTGCCATGAACGAGGTTCCTTGAATTCTTCAATCTGCACATGGCTCCCCAACGATCTCGTTCTTACTTCCTTTGGGGAAAATGAGAATTGTAGTCTTTCCAGAGGCATTGGGAAAAGAGCCCAAAATTTAGCACCTTCACCCTCCTCCAAGCCAGAAGGAGCAGTTCAATGTTTGGCTGGTGCAAGGCCACAGGCCTTGGAACAGGGGCTCGATCGTCTCCTCGTAGCCCAGCTCCTTCCTCTCGGTCCAGTTTTAGCACGGTAGACGTTCAAACGGCAGACTGTAGAGCAGTGGCTGAACCCCTTCCAATCTAATCAATCGTCCGCTTTTTGCATTTGAAACAGCCCCTGGCTGACACCCGCCTGAAGATAACTGTTTTACCACCTCTGTCATGCCTAATTAACAAGTCAGATGTACAATTTGGAAATTTTGCAATTAACCTGCTAAAATATTGCTGGAGGATGCTAATTGTTATGCCAGTTGCCATAAAGGCTCATTTGCATAACTTATGTGTGAAAAACAATTACCCCGCCGCGGTTGCAAGAATGAACGAACCAACGGGATGCGGTCCACAAAACCGCTCCCAGCTACGGATGAGAAGGCCACAAAAAAGACACTTCAAGCACGGCCCACCCCAAAAGAGAGAGAGAGAGATTCCCGCTCTTCATTGTATCCTCTTCTGCAGCATCTGTTTTGCAAAGCAATATTCATCAGAATATCCCCAAATCAACAATTAGAAGCATATGTAGACGTGGCGCGATTATGGCTTCTTTCTCTTCCCACCGACAACTCCTCCGTATTCATCCAGTACAAATCCTGGAAAAAGCGGGGGACAAAAAGCTTTGCCTCCTGTCATTCTTCCTGCATTACAAAACTCAGGGTTCCCCCACCACAATTCCCGAGTGCCAAAGAGACGGGGGGGGGGGGTGCCCACCGGCTAATTCTCGCTGCTCAGCTCCGCCAGGCCCTTGCTGGAGGTTAAGAGCAACGAGCACGTTCATCTCAACAGTTCTCTCCAGGAAAGGGTGGATTCCACAAAGGAGTTTACAGGGAGGAAAGGGTTTGAGGGGTGGTTGTAGCACTTTGAAGGAGACAACGGGAGGATGGTTAAAAGGCCGGACTTGATTGCAATTACAGAGAAGGAGGAGCAAAATGTCAGGAACATCCTATCCTGTTTGAATTTCCACCTTTCAGGATTGGACTGAGGACCCTTCGGCTGATTCTGCAGCCTTCATTGGTTTCCAGCTATGGAGACCACAGGTTTTACCTAGAGGTTTTTTTTGCTACAGAGACCCCTTGAATTCACATCCAAAAGTGGATGTTCATTTGACCCACTTCCAGCCCAATTTTCATTGCCCCTGCTTTTCTCCCTTGCATACGCACCTTCACGGACCTTTTAGGAGAAGGGGCAGGAGGGGAGGAGGAGGAAGACAGGAAGGAAGGAAGGAAAGGAGGAGGAGGAGGAGGAGGAGGAGGAGGAGGAAGTTATTATGAAAAAAATTCTACCAAATCAACTCTATCTTTCTTCTCCAACCTGGAGGAGAGGAGGAGGAGGAGGAGATATTAGACAGGGTTGTAGCCAGAGTGACAGCAGTCTCAGAGTAAGCTATTCAATATCAACAACAACCTGGCTGCAAACTAATTCCAAGGCATCTATGTTTCTCTGTGCATGTTTCTGGTCCAACTCTCACAGGCCATGGGGACCACCCCTGGGGGAACACAGAAGTGCACAAAGCCAACTGGAAGACCTTGAGCCAGTCCCACTTAGCCCTATGAAGGGCACCATGCCTCTCCAAAGATCTTGCCAAGAAAACGGCATGGATTCATTCAGGCAGGAGTCAAGATTAGCCCAACTTTAACAGATCTCAAAAAGACAAAAAGACAAGTAACATCCGTTGCAATGAGGATAGGCTACGTTAGGAGACGGTCAAAGGATTGCAGCACCCACATCTTAGAAGAAAACCACGATAAGCAATTTCCATGTTGTTGCCAAGCAAAACTGCACGGATGCCCCCACCAACTTTGCACCAGTCAAGAGTGACGACCTCTAAATGTTTATCCCAGAAGCTAATCTTAATATTCCCGACAAGCTAAAATGAACCGTGGTTGGAAAAAGAGAACCTTCAAATCCTCCCCCTCCAGACGTTAGATGGCCCTTCCTATCAGCCCTAGCCAGACTGAAACCTGGATGATGGGAACTATAGTCCCCCAAATGACAGACAAAACACAGGCCCCTTGCTCCATGAAAAGCAACTATCAACGTGAAAGGCTCACACGCTCACACACACACACACACACACACTTGGAGAGACAACTGAAATAGGTCAGTGACAACCTGGCCAATTGTCAGACAGGTGACACCATTACAAATGACAAGTACATGAGTAAGCCTCCACTTCTCCTGCGATAAGACAAAATAAAGCCAACCTGTTTGTCTGCAGATGTTCAGCGCAAAGGAGATTCTCCACCAGTTTTCTGGTAAAAACTCAACCTTAAGATGCTCCTTGAAAAGCCCACAGAAAGAACTGTGAGTGTGCCTTGGGCTTGTGCAAAATATTAAGGCAGAAATGTAACCTTATCTGTGATCATTAAGGCAGAAATCTAGTTTATCAAGGATCAACCAGATAGTACCAACGGACAGAGTGAATCCTATTTTTGCGCTTACAGAAATGAAAAGAGAGAAGAGCCATTCAATCATAACCAAAGATGGCCCCTTTGACCCTTCCCCAAACCCGTGGGGGGGTGGGATATGACACTCCCCATCTCTCCTGTTTACAGTCCTTTCAGCAGCTCCAAAAAGGTTCCACGCCTATTTGCTCTCTGATTCAGAGTGCACAGATAAATCTCCAAGTGTAACTCTCAGAAAGAGTACCAATAGCCAGAGCACTGCAAAGAATATAAATTGGTCCATTTTCCCACCTTTTAGTCAGAACTGAAGAAGCTTCTCGGATGAGGAGTGAAACCTCTTCAAGCAAAAAAAAAAAAAAAGAAGAAGAAGAAGAAAGTCCAGTTGCCTTTTGAAAAAAGCGCTTTGGGACAACTATTACACCAGGCTAGGGAGCAGAAGGCTGTGAGTTCAAGCCCCGTCTTACCCATGAAAGCTGGCTGAGTGACTTTGGGCAAATCACCAGGAGACGGCGAGTTATAGTTCTGCCTTAGGCACGAATTCTGGCCACCTGACAGGGTTACTGTCGTGGGGAAAACAGGAAGAGAAAGGTGCATTGGATATCACCGCCACCCGGAGTAATTTATAAAAATAATGAAGGCAGGATACAAATCAATTAAAAAAACCCTAAAATAATAATACCGTTTTTAAAGAGGGAGATGCTTGGAATTCTGCACTCTCCCCCGAGCCAAGCCGACGTGGCCCCTGCCGCCTTCTTCCCAAAAATGTTTATGAGACAATTGAAAAGTTACCTAACAATCAGAGTGATTAAACAGCTGCTGTTATGATAATCAACCCTTAAAAAAAATTGATTGTCTTAGGCCCTAGCAACTACAATTATTATTAGGTTCTCCAGATTCTGAAAGGAAGACGTATTTCCTTTATTGAACACTCTCGGCCATAAATCCTGGTAAACTGAAATTAGTCCATGTAATACACTGACACCCCAGAATTTATGTATATGCAGCCTATCATTTCACTCTCAGCCCTTCGATTCTCGGAGTAAACCACAGCCGAAAAGGTCAAGAACCAGCCAGTCAATACCTTCCCAAGGAACCTATTGATAACACGTCAGGGATCTAACAAGTGGGAGGCCGGTGAGAACTAATTCAAAACCAATTCCCTCTCACTAACGCAGGATGAAGTACCGCCCAACCCAAGGCTTGGAATCAAGGATTCCAATCGCCTTGGAGCTGTGAGCACCCCAGCTCACAACACCAAGGCGATTGGAATCCTTGATGGTTCTCTGAGCTTGGCTTTTGGCCCAATCTGGCTTTCATGGCTAAGGTGGGACTAGAACTCACTGTCCCCTAGTGACTGGCCCAAAGTCACCCAGCTGGGTTTCAAGGCTAAGACAGGACTAGAAACTCCCCATCTCCTGGTGATTGGCTCAAAGTCACCCAAACAGCTTTCATGGCTAGGGCAGGACTTCCTGAAGGCCTCTGACAGCAAAAAGGCAGCTGGAGGCAGGCAAGTGAGGTTAATCAGTGGATGGCATCCCCCCAAAATAAGACCTGGTGCCTTTTTTGGTGACAAAAAAGGCAGGGTCTTATTTTCGAGGAAACACAGTACATACATACAAATATGCACATATGGTTAAACAGTCCACAAATAAACATATATCTTGGTAACAGCAAGACACTCAAATATGCAGCATATTGCTATTTTGTGGGCATTTGAAAACCTGCTTGAAACAAATCTGCTTCACTCTTTGGCATCTTATATTGCAGCTCGTTTTTCTCCTAGAGACGGGTTTATTTAACTGGAAGTGGAACGAGGTGGTCATCCTTGATTTTAATTGCACTTGGCCAGCCAAAGGAGGCAAGGCAAGCTGCAAATTATGCTCGGGGCAGGGGGGGGGAGGAGGTTGGGGGGGGGAAAAAGGGAAGAGTCTTCTCCAAAACCAACCCAGGTTGTACATCACCTAGAGCCGTTCTGATGAAAAGGAAATAAAACGTTGAGAATTCAGGCTCGCAATCACCAAGTTTGCAAACATCGTCCTTGGCCCAGATGAGGGCGGGGCGGGGGGAAAGCAACAAAGCACCTTCCCCTTTCCTGCAATTACAAGTTAAAACATAATTTTTATTACCAATCACTTCTTGGGGGCGAAGCAAGGTCCCTCCAGCTTGGACTACATCGTTAAACTCAAGGACCAGCAAGCATCACCAGGAATATAGTCCTTATTCGATTGACGGGGCACATCGTCACCGGAAAGCCAACTCGGAAGCCCTTCGCGCAAATGGGGCGGAACTAGAATTAACAGCATCGTGCTGAGTGAAATTAAAAATTAAATTAAATGAAGGAGGCATTCTACCAATGGGGTAGAACTTGAATTAAAAGATTTCCCAATTCCTGACAAGTACTTCAAGTCAAGAGCATTGGGGCCATCACAAGATGCACAAAGCTAACTTTTCTCTCTATGTGCATTTAATTCCTAGCATGTACCCCAAACTATGAGAAGTACACTATACTGGGTGTATGTTGGTGTTTGTGTGTGTCTATGTGTCTACCTGTTAAAACAATCAATCAATCAATCTTCCTACCTACTCTCTAAGATCTAACTACTTTCTAATATCTATCTACGTATCTACTCTCATCTATCTACTAATATCTATCTCTCTAATCTCTCTCTACATATATATCTAATCTCTAATATCTATCTAATATTGATCTAATATTTCTAATATCTCTCTAATATCTATCTCTCTACTCTCTAATATCTATTTATCTACCCTTTAATATCTATATATCTACTCTCTAATATCTATCCACTAATATCTATCTAATATCTATCTACCTAATATCACTATCTCTATTTAATATATCTAATATCTCTCTAATATCTATTGTATCTCTCTCTTTTTCTCTCTAATATCTATCTATCATCTATCGATCTATCGATCTCAAGCTAAGTACTTGGTCAACTTGTGACCACAACTGAACTCAAAATTTCTGTTGCTAAGCAAGAATTTTGCCCCAGTTTCTTGCCCCGGGTGTGAATCACAGCAGTTGTTAAAATTAATAACATGGTCATTAAGCAGATCCGGCTTATCCCACTGACTTTCCTCGTCAGAAGGTCACAACAACCCCGGGACACTGCAGCCGTCACAAGAACAGGCCAGTTGCCAAATGGCTGAATTTTGATCACGTGACCCTAAGGAATGCTGCGACGGTCACAAGTTGTAAAGCACTTTTTTCCCAGTGCCGTTGTAACTGCAAGTGGCCCTTAAAGGAGTGGCTTTCAAAGTCGAGGATTCCTCATAAAGCCTCCTTGAAGCTGGATGTTGGCCTTGTTATTTGGGAGGGCAGAGGTGATGTCCAACCTGCTAAGGCCCACTCACCTCTCAAAAAGTTTTATTTCCTGGAGAAAATAAGAAGGAATTGCTTGAAAGAGCATCCTAAAAACATCCCCAGGCAAAGTGTCTCTCCTGGAGCTCTCCGTGGTGCTGAAATTTATTTCTTTTCTCTCTCTCTCTCACACACACACCTACCAGGCTTCTTAGGAAAAATGGCTAGTGTGCAATGGCTTCACACATATCATGTTAAGGCCAGGGCTTGAGGCATCTGGGTTTGTGGAACAAGCAATAACGGCCCAGCACACCCACCTGCAAATGAACCAATTGCCTCGCATGGAAATCCCCTCGATATCAAAGTAGAAATACTTTGGGTGTTGAGCATTTTGTTCAGAAAAGAAAAAACCCACCTCTTGAGGTAGGCCCAGAAAAAAAAAACAAGTTTTCTTTGTGGGGGAAAAAGAAATCCATGTATCTTACACTCCAATTCTTATTTTCGGTGTTGTATCTCCAGGATAAAATAGTGGCCTTCTTTCCTGAGCTTTAAGAAGAGCTGGACAATTTCTACCTGCACTCAACTCTGCTACCCCTTCAGCAGAGAAATTGTGAGATACAGAATGCAGAATAACAGAGTTGGAAGGGACCTTGGAGATCTTCTAGTCTGATCCCCACCCCTCCCCGCTTGATCAGGAGACCCTGACACATGGCTGTCCAATCTCTTCTTGAAAACCTCCAGTGATGGTTTTATTTTCACAGGGATCATGAACAGGAGTAGACAGGGTTTCATTATACACCAATAAAATAATGATAATACCAAACTCTAGACCCGTTCCATAAAAACCACAGTTTCATAGAGAAGTAATAAAGGCAGGATAAAAACAATTAAAAAAAAAAAAAAAAGACCTCCATGCATAGGCCAACACCCCAAGCGTCAATCACCTCTACTTAAGCATTCTCACTGAAAGGGAAACCCATCATACATGGGTTTCCCTGATTCCTCTTCACATCAGAATGCTCCCTAAAGAGTTCAACTCAAATTTGCTTTGCTTCTAGCACCAGAACAAATCTTCGCTGGATTTTGGTTCAGCCTACTCTACTCAATCTCCCAGGGTTTTATCTCCTGAAAGTTAAACATATCAAACTCTCTCCATGTCTTGACTTTTTCTCCTCTGTTCCCTCATTCCTTTCTTTCATTAGCCAATATAATGCTTAGTTGCATAAGAATAGAATAGAATAGAATAGAATAGAATAGAATAGAATAGAATAGAATAGAATAGAATAGAATAGAATAGAATTATTTATTGGCCAAGTGTGATTGGACACACAAGGAATTTGTCTTTGGTGCAAATGTTCTCAGTGTACGTAAAAGGAAAGATACATTCATCAAGAGTCAAGAATCAACAGGTCCAACACTTAATAGTCATAGGGTACAATAAGCAATTACATCATACTCGGAAACAGTCAATAAAAATCATTAGGATACAAGCAACAAGGTTACAGTCGTACAGTCGTAGGTGGGAGATGGGTGGTAAGGAGTAATGAAAAGATTAATAGTAATAGTAAATAGCTTGACAGTGCTGAGGGAATTGCTTGTTTAGCAGAGAGATGGCGTTTGGGGAAAAACTGTCCTTGTGTCTCATCGTTCTGGTGTGCAGTGCCCTAAAGCATCATTTTGAGGGTAGGAATTGAAACAATTTATGTCCAGGATGTGAAGGGTCTGTGGATATTTTCACAGCCCTCTTTTTGACTCATGCAAAATCCAGGTCCTCCATGGAAGGCCGGTTGGTAGTAATTGTTTTTTCTGCAGTTCTAATTACTCTCTGGAGTCTGTGTCTGTCTTGTTGGGTTGCAGAACCAAACCAGACAGTCATAGAGGTTCGGATGACAGACTCAATCCTTCCTCTATAGAATTATATACTGAGGCATATAGAATCAAGGTCCTGTGAAGTACTCATACTGCTTTATGAAGTCTTAGTAAAGCCACCCCTGGAATACTGCATCCGGTTTTGGCCACCACACCACAAAAACAGAGGTTGAGACTTGTGTATGATTAAAGGCCTGGAGACTAAAACCATACGAAGAATGGCTGCACGATTTGGGTATGGCCAGTCTGGAGAAGAGAAGGACTGGGGGGGGGGGGTGACATGATAGCCGTCTTCTCATATTTGAGGGGTTGCCCCAAAGAAGAGGAGGGGGCCAAGTTATTCTCCAAAGCCCCTTCAGAAGGCAGGACAAGAAGCAACGGATGGAAACTCATCAAGGAGAGAAGCAACCTAGAATTAAGGAGGAATTTCTTGACTGTGAGAAGATTTAATCAGTTGCCTCCAGAAGTTGTGGAGGTTTTTAAGGAGAGAACAGCCGGACAGCTATTTGTCTGGAAAGGTTCAGGGTCTCCTGCAAGGGCGCGGGGTTGGGCTACAAGACCTCTAAGACCCCTTCCAGCTCTACTCTGATTGGTTTTGCCTTCATCCAGTTTCAGGTGGGATCTTCTGGATGAAAAGGATGGGGTTTTGGGGGGGTGACCTCTCTTTTTCTCTCCGCCTGTGCCAGAGGAGCACAAAGAGATCGGTCCCCCTCCTCCCCCTCCTCCCCCGTCTCTCATTAGGTCAATTAATATTCAGGGAAAGTCTCTTTTAACGTGAAGTTTAAATAATCATAAAAGGCAAAAAAAATGAAGGCGAGTCCAAAGCAAGGAGAGAGGAGCCGCACGGATGTTCCAGAAGCTTCTCTAGACCTTTCAATCAATTTTATTTATATGCAAAACCAAGAGAAAACTGGGAGGAGGAGGAGGGAGAGAGAGAGAGAGAGAGAAATGCAGATATATACAACGCTCCTCCTGATGGCAACACTCTCAATTTAGTGACAGGCAAATGGTTTCCTGCTGCCACTTAATCTCATTTCTTGCATAATGCCCTCTAATTAGCATATCAAAGTGAATTAATACT
Organism: Hydrophis major; assembly: GCA_033807585.1. Lineage (NCBI taxonomy): Eukaryota > Metazoa > Chordata > Lepidosauria > Squamata > Elapidae > Hydrophis > Hydrophis major. The sequence continues at coordinate 2,130,134 of CM066341.1, read as the reverse complement.
TCTAGGGCATTAGCGATGCGGGGGGGGGGGGGGGGAATCTGGTGTAAGCTTCACAATAGCATTTAAGCAAGAGCCAAGAAAACCTACTTTTCCCATATGTCTATGTACGTGTGTGTATGTGTGTGTGTGTGTTTGTGTGTTTCTCATTCACACACACACCAAACTATTTTGCATTGCAAAACTCCCCATTTATCCATTCCCCTCTCCCTCAAAACCCTTTTACCGCACACTGTTTTAGTACTTTTCCCCAAACAAAATGATAATTGCCCAAAGTTAGTGGCATCTGTAAAGGCCTGCATGGAATCTTAATTTGGGAGAAAAGAGAGAGACAGAGAGAGGGAGGGGGAGAGAGAGAGAGAGAGAAAGAATCTAAAAAAAAAGAAATAACCCCCACCTGGCAGAATAGATTTTGTGGGCTGCCCCGGCTCAGAATCGAAATGGTGGGTTTTCTCAAAATTAAAAAATAAAATACATTAACATAAAATAAAAGGGGGAAAAAATCTATTTAACACTCTTATATGATTCTCTCTCTTTCTCTTTTTCCCTCCCTATCTCTCTCCCCCCCTTTCTCCTTCCTTTCCTCTTTCTCATTCTTTTTTCCTCTCTATCTCTCCCTCTTCTCTCCCCCGTTTCTCATTCTCCCTCCTTCCCTCTCTTTCTCATTCTTTCTCCCTCCCTCTCCCTATGTCTCTCTCTCTCTCTCTCTCACACACACACACACATGGATCAAGATTGACAATATGAAAGGACCGCCCATATTTGTTGGAAGCGAACAAAACTGGACAAGGGATGCTCCCACCCAGCTCCTCAAAGTGATCTCAAGCTAAGCTACAAGAACGATCTTCTCTGCTCTGAAAATAGATGGCTCTGGGTCTGGTAAGCCAAGATTGGTACAAGATTGTGGGTGGATAGTAACAAAGACAGGGTAGGTTAGCAAGGTGTTGCCCTGTTGACAGCACAAAATGTGTGCATGAACTATATAAAACCTGTCTACGTAGAGTAAGTACTGCAGGAGTCAACACTGACCTCAAAGGAATCCAGTAAAGACACACACACACACACACATACACCACTGTATATTCCAAGTGTTTGCATAATAGAGCCAGTCTGGTCTAGTGGTGTAGGCACGAGACTAGAAACCAGGCGTCAGGGAGTTCTAGTTCTGTCTTAGCAATGAAAGTCAGCCCGATGGCTTTGGGCCAATCAGCAGCAAACGGTAAATTATAATCCCGCCTTAGGCATGCAAAGTGGTTAGGTGGCTTTGGGCCAATCACCAGGCGACAGTGAGTTCTAGCCCTGCCTTACCCATAAAGGCCAGTTGGGCGAATTTGGGCTGGTCCTCCTCTCTCAGCCCAACTCAACACGGCTGTTGTGCGAAAAAGAGGAGGAGGAGGAGGAGGAGGAGGAGGAGGAGGAGGAGAAGGAGAAGGAGAAGGAAGGAGTATTGACTACGCCTCGCAAAAATAATAAATGCAGGATACAAATAAATAATTAAAGTCAAAACAAAGCCAGCTTAGAGACTGACTACAGCCCAGCTCCTGCACCCGCTTAAAGTGCCTGACATGCTGCCCCCCTGAAAAAAACAGGTGAACTGTTTGGAGAATGAGCCTTTAACCAAACTAGTTATTCCTAAGAAAAGCCCTGAGCCCAGAAGAACAAAATCCACAGTCTCTTTTCCAGTGGGGGGATTCCAAATTGAGTGCTCGCTGACTGCTTTTGAACTGGTCAAAATGTCCCCTACCGGTATGCCTGAACCGGTCCAAACCGGCTGAATACCACCTCTCCTCTTTTTCATTTGCAAAGAGAAAAATCTGTTCCTATTTCACTTTCTTTCTGGTGTCTGAGGGATACAAAGAGAAACCTAGAAAGGGGACAGTAGGTCAACCTGGCAGGATTTTAAAGGGGGTGGGGTAGACGTGGCCGAAGAGAGCACTGCCATTAAATTAGAGAATGCCATTAAATGCAACTGTTTGAGCAGCTGAGGGTGGAGAGGAGAAAGAGGGGATCTTTCTATCCACTTATCTATCTTCCTCCATCAATTCACAAAGACAACTTCATTTTCTAGGCTGGTCCACAAGGGAGGGAAACCAGGAAAGAACCAAGAAGGTCTAAACTGACATCACCTCTGGCTTCTTCTCCAAACCTTCGGATTGCCAGGGTTCCAAAACCAAACTAGATCAATAATCCACAAGGAGAAGGAAAGTGTGTGTGTGTGTGTGTAGGTTGTGCAAGCTGTCATGCCAAGTCCTTTTGGAAGTTGCAAGTCTGCATCCCTAACTAATTTTGTCTTTTGCAAAAAAAAAAAAACCCCAAAAAACAACAACAAAAACCCCACACAAACACAACACTGGAAAATGCTCCCCGTGACCAACTCCTGGTGCCGTTGAAACGGAGCCGGCATCACGCAACGTTTGCGCTGCGGATGCTGACACCTCTATAGTTGAGCCATGGTCAAAAATCGACAAATCTGGGTTTTGCTTTTTAAATTAAAAAAATTAAAAGCCTTTGCCCGAGATCTGCCCAACACGGGGCTTTAATTCATTCCTGATGAGATGCGAAAGACGGCTGGCGCTAGAACTCAGCAGCGCATAAATAGACCCAAGGACAGCCTGTCGCCCCCTTTAATATATTTAAAAATATGCGAGGCTATTCCCAAGCTGAGCAGAAAAATTAAGCTTCTTTCTTTAAATAATAATAATAGGAAGGGGGAAAAAGAAAAGCAGAAGAGAGAGGAAGAAGCAAGTATTAACAAGCTGGGCTGATGGCTTGGCTTGGCAGACGAGGGATAATCAAATGGATGCTTGTTTTGTGATCGGCAACACAATCAAGTGACTCCACTCCGGCAACACAACGGTGAGATCTCTGGGTATGAAGAACAGAGCCGCACAAGAGGCGGCGAGCTGCAGAGGCACCGAGCACACACAACCACACGCAAGGACACCATGTTCACACCTGATGTGCTACGGCACTGGGCAACCCTGAGGTTAATTCTCCAATCCACAGGGCTTCCAAGGCGCAAGATACAACCAAGAAACCCCTTTTCCAAACGCCTTCGAAATGAGTTCAGACTTTTGAGAAAAGGAAGCAACAATCTGGAAAGGGGAAAATGTTCACTTTTTTCCCCCTTTTTTCATCTTGTCTCAGAGAGAGAGAGAGAGAGAGGGGAAAAAATGGGATTCTATTCCTAAATTATTACGGAATCCTTTCCCTTTCGGCGAGGATTTAGCGCCAAAAGAATCACAAGACTCGGGATATTTCAAAAGCACCAACTTTTGCTTCAATGCCTCCGTTCCTGAAACCTAGCCGCCCCCTCAAGCCAGAATGCTTACTATTCAGAACATACAGAGACAAAAAATCTCTTTAAAAACCAGCTGCACAATATGTCACAGTCTATTTACTTTTAAACAGAGCGTTCCACCATCGGTTTTGTTTAAAACAGGCAAGCTTCCAAAAGCCTTTTAGTCTTTCTGTTGTTCTATTTTACTGCCAAAAGAGCCCCTTTGCCAACAACTGGTGTCAGCCATGAGTCAGCGGGGGAGTATACGGGAAAAGCGGCGGCGTCTATGGGGGAAAGCGGCCCGTGCAATTCGCTTCTTCCTTCTGTTGAATGGCCTACAAAGGTTTCCTCCTCCCAGGGAGCGTTATTTAGTTTCTTCCCTTCTCAGAAGAGAAGGAATACAATTCAAGGTTGAGCTGTGTCTGGGCAATAGTGGAGCGTCATGGAAAGTGGCCCAGCGAAGAGTTGGAGGAGGAGGAGGACTCCAGCTAGGCGCTTCAAGAGCCGGCCGAGTTACAGGACCTGAATTGTGGACGGAAGGTTAAGAATAAGATGAAAATTGCTATCTGGAAGATACAGTTACCTGCGAAACTATTTCATTCCTTCCTTCGTTTTCTCGGCCCAAGAAAAAACAGTCTGAGTGGAGAAGACGAACAAGTCGACATCTGGACATAAACTTCCCCCAGGCTGCTTAAACAAGAGAGCCAATTGTGAAGTCGGAAGGGACCTCCGAGGTCTTCTAGTCCAACCCCCTGATCAAGCAGGAAACCTTATACCATTCCAGACAAAGGGGCCATCTGGTCTTTTCTTAAAAATCTCCCAAGGATGGAGCATCCGCAACTTCTGGAGGCAAAAACTAAATTTTCCCAGAACAAAAACTTTATTTTTATTTTTTAAAAAAAAAAGCCTATAAAGAAACTGCAATTCCAGGCACCCTTCCTCCTCCTCCTCCTCCTCCTCCTCCCCCTTCCTCCTCTACAGAAGTTCATTAATTTTTACGATCTTCTAAAGCCTCACAAAGGCCACACAACCCTAGCAAGGCATTATGTATATTATTAGGACTTTCCAATGAATTAAAGCCATTTAGACTTGCACTGGCTTTCAATTAGTGTTGTGTGTGTGTGTGTCTGTGTGTGTGGGCAGCTGTCATCTCAGATCTTTAAAGGAGACAATGGCCAGCTTCAGCTCAAGCTGGTGTGTGTTCAGAGACACACCAAACTTGTGCAAAAAAGAAAAAAAAAAAAACTGCAGCAGCCAGGCAGAACAGCTCCTTGCTGGATTTTGCAAAGAGCATTCGAGCGTTCGTGGAAACACAAGCGGCAAATACTTTTCGGTCTGGTATAAATGCGGGGCCGTTTCAGCGGAGCGGAAGAGACAGTATTAAAAACCGGGGAAACTCCTCCAAAAGAGGAATACAAGGCCAGCAATGGGCAAAGGAGAACAATTTGGATGGGAATAGCCTGATCGTTAAGACTTCAGTCACGATAACAGCCCAAACCTATTATTATTATTGTTAAAGAATAACCTTTCTCCTCTCAATAGATGTTATTTGCAAAACATCTGGCCCAACAAGCTAACTCGCAGGACAAAACAGCTCTTTCCCTTCCCTGCTAAGCTTCCAATATTTGAGTGGTGGGGAAAAATAATAAACATCTTTATAAAGGTGGGGCTTAGAAAGTTTTTTTAAAAACTAAAACATTGTTTTAAACAGAGTCAAGAATTGCAAATTAAAATTCTAGAAATTCCAATGAAGGGAACTTCTCCACCTAATTCAAGAGTAGAGTTCTTGAACAAATACTCTATTTACAAAATACTGTATTTTGGGACAGTCTTGGTAATATGGGCTCCGTAGATCTGCTAAGAATTCCCAAACTAAAACAGCATGTTTTGCAACTCAAGGCCACCCGCGATATCAGATCCTCCTCTGTCTAAATAAATAGCTCTAAAATTGCACTTACAGGTTCCAATTAGCTTGCTGCCCCTCATATTTCCAACAGTTACGCTCCCTCCCGTTTTTCCTTTTCGTGCACCCAGTAAAAGCGGCTGCAAGTTATTTTATCAATAATCTCAAAAACAGGTATTTTTTCTTCCTCTGGCTTTATTTGCTTCTGTGAGGGGTGGGGAGGGGGGAAGGGGATTGCATAGGATGCAATAGACTTCATGCAATGGCCAGGTTCAACTGAGAAAGGAAGGAAGGTATGGAAAGGATGGAAGGAAAAAGGGAAGGAAAGAAAAAGGGAAGGAAGGAAAAAGGGAAAGAAGGAAGTTTTAAAAACTGCAAGAGGAAGCAAAAGGGGAGATTTCTCTCTGCTCAGGCAGAAGGAAGGTGAGAAAAGAGCAACCATGATCATTCAAGCCAAAGCATGTCAAAAAAACTAACTTTCTAACTTCTACCTTTCCAAGGGCCAACCATTCAAATAAACCTATAAGCAAATATATTATATTGTATTATTATGATATTCCCCAGAGGTGAGACACGCCTTTCTTTTCCCCGTCATCCGCTTAGGATATTAATACTCACGTTCCCAACTTTCTGAAATTGCTAAGGGAAGTATTCTTCGCCAGAGAAAAACAGGCCAAAGTCTGGAGCATTTCACCAGGGGTGGAATAGTGTAGAGAACGCAAGTGACTTCTCCATTCATGACACACACACACACACCCAACAGGCTGTGGAGTTTTCACTTAAGCCCGAAGTTTCCCCTTTTTTTCTGCTAAAAAACAGCAACCGGCCTCCCTGTTGGCATCGCCAACTCCAGGACCTTCCTTCCCCGACCCTCTTTCCCACTCCCAGCCAAGTTTAAACTGCTGGCAAAGGAGAATTCACCGGGATGGGACCAAGTTATCAAGGGATGTGTTGGGTGTAAAGGACTCTCAGACACACACACACACCCCCGTGCTTGCCAGGAAAAAAAATAGGGACAAGCAAAATAAGGCAAGGGGCTTGAATAGAAAAAGAGAGACAAAACACCCTTCAGAAGTCAAGACCTCACTTTTTTACCCCCAGCAGGCTGGAAACACCCCTCACCAAATCCACCTTGGAGCCTCCCTTTCCCTTCCCAAAAGGAGCCCAGGTCTTAATCCTCAGCAACCAGAGAGAGAGAGAGAGAGAGAGAGACTATCTCTTAGCAGAGTCCAAACAGAAGGAAAACAGCCACAAAAAAACAACCCTAACACCCTAATCTTTCTTTTCTCATTTTTCCAGTTCCAAAAATTTGAAGGTGGGCAGAGAACACCGCCAGGCCATTCCCACATTCAGCTTGGCAAGGTCAGCTGGCTTACTGGCAGTAAATATATGAGCACAGGGCAAGGCTTGAATTAGGACGCAGGATATTCCTTTTCGCGCCGGCCGAAGCACAAGGGGACTTTCACAGGAATTTTCACTGGCTGGGTTTCAATTCCAGCAAGGACCCCTTTAGGTCAATCTCCACCTTTTCTTTCCATTTACCATCTCTCTCTCTCTCTTTCCCTCCCTAGCAAGCAAAACCACACCACAATGCTAAAACTCTAGGCAAAGCTCCATTATCAGCACATAATGCACAGTATTAGAAAACAGTTTATCGACTTCTCAATTTAAAAGAAAGGAAAGAAAGAAAAACAGGTGAGACTTGCAAAAAAAATTAATATAGCTTTGGCAATCGTTCCTGTGTAGACACTTCCAGCAATACCAGCTTTGTACTTTTTCCGCTTGCACGGGTTTCTAAAGACCTAAATGTTAGGGATTCTGGTATTTTGCTTCTCTTTTTCACTTAAAATTTCACACATGCATGAATGCACCGCCAACTGAGACAATGCCGGAAAAAACCTGGAGTTTACACCCTTGCTAGGAAGTCAATAGATTTTTTTTTTTAAATAAACAAACAACATGTCGCTAGTTCGCCCTTTAGAAGGAGCAACTTATAACTGTTAAGAGTCCAACAACTCTCTGCAGTTTGAATGATGAAAAATACAATTCTAAAACTATCGAGTTTACAGCAGACAGCTCCTGATAGTAAGAACTCTTTTTCAGCTCTTCAAACTGGCCTGCAAATAAAATAAAATCTTGCTTTCCTGGAGCCCTGCTTTGTCAACCTTAGACTTTGGGACAAGAATCTCTCTCTCTTTTTCTTTCTTCTCCCTCTATCCCTTATTTTGGGGGAGATTCAAAACTGCCAGGTTGAAATCTCCCCCCCCCCCCCCGCCAAGGCAGAGAGAGATGAAACCACGTCTAATTCACCCCTTTGTAAAAATAAATAAATAAATAAAAGATCCTTTTTGGGGGGGGGGGGAGATGTTCCTGCAGCCTCTAAAAGCATTTCTGGAAACAACCAGGAGTTTCCTCACCCAGCCCAGAAGGAAAAACCAAAAACCAAACCTAAAGCAGGGAGAGAGGGCAGAAGGCGCTTTGCAAGCGAGATGTTCTTAGCCGGCAAGCACAACAAATTAAAACACCAGAGGGGATCCGGCAAATTCCTAGCTCAGCCACTCTCTGTAATTGTAATTAGCTCCCCTGTTACTTCCATCAGAAGGAGTGGAAAGCTAAGGAAGACAAGAGAAAAAAGAAAAAAAAGAAAAGCTAGCTAAATCCGCTCCGGTGCTTTGATAAGAAACGCAGGGAAGTGGGGGGAGACACACGGTTGCGCTTCCATATTTATTTCTTTTTTTCATCCCTCTTTTCATTGCCTTTTGCAGCCTGGGTGGGTTTTTTTTTTTTTCTTTTTTTGCAAACGGAACAAAAAACAACAACAACAACAACAACCACCCCAGTGTGTTTGCAAGGATGGTCTTTCCGGATGGGCTCCGGGACCTAAAAGATCCCCAACCGATCAGAACAGATCAAAGATGGCTGCGGCTCCAAACACAGCTTCTCCCAGAGATGAGGAAGGGGCAGGAGAAGTCTGTGGCCCCGTTTATCCAGGGAGCGAAGGGGGAACTGGGTGGTGGTAGAGGAGGGAATATGAGGGTGCAGGAGTCCAGGGCCTCTTTTGGGGTCCCCCCCCCCCCGTGTTTTTTGTTGGTTGGTTGGTTGGTTTCCCCCTTTCCCCCTCCCCCCAAAAAAACTGGCCTTTCCTACCTGTTTTCTCTTTGATCTCACACAGGACACTGAACAAAGCCGGTTTCATTCTATGGCAATTGAGAGCGTGCTTTCTGCAAAAGAGAGAGAGAGGGAGGGAGGGAGGGAGAGAAAAAGGAAAGGAAAATAAACACCCAGGAAAAAAAAAAGGGAAGGAAAGATATATATTAGCCCGAGATCCGGAGGGTGGGGTGTGCGAAGAGGTCACCCTTTCTGTCCTGACACTTCAGGGCTGTTGTTTATTTTTCTCTTTTTAAATACAAGCTTGGAGCCTCTTTTTGTTAAAACATCCTGCCCTTAAAAAAAGCCATTGGAAAGGGAGCTCCACTGGGGAGGAAGGTTGGAGAAGTTAAAGGAGAAAGCAGAAAAGGTGAGAATTGAGGGACACGGGGAGGTTGGTGGGTACCTAAGAGGGTTTTTTTTTGGGGGGGTGTCTTTCAACTCTTTCCCCCCCACACACACCCATCCCTGAATCCAAAGCCACTCCTGGAAAAAAAGAAAAGCTCCAAGCCCTTTCTTGGGGGGGGGGGGAATAAATCACAGCTTGACTTCATCAGCAGCCGTGATTTATAGAAAGGGAAGGAACTTCTAAGAGTTCAACTCTGGGCTTCGGTGGTCTCGTATGAAGGGACACGGCCTTGTAAAAAGGGTTTGCAGATAAATAAATTAATTAAATGCCGCTCCCCCTCCTCTCTCTCTCTCTCCCCATGTTCCTAGGCAGGCCAATGTTTATTTAAAAGCACACACACACCTCCCCCCCAAAAAAAAAGAAGTCAAGAAAGGAAAAAAAGTAAAAGAGCAGAGGCCGCACAGACTGGGACGGGTTTTTGAGAATAGCAAGAACCCAGCCAGATGTGCCTCCCTCCCTCCCAGGCTCACCGGTTTCCAAAGGAAAACACACCAGTTTTTCTCTTTTTTTGGGGGGGGGGGGAAGCAGGCTAAATTTTCCTCTACTGGACTCCCCCCTCCTCTTTGGAAGGACTGTGAGCAGCGATGCCTGATGCCTATAGTTTCCCTCCAGGCACCCCGTCCATAAACCAACAAGCAAATTCTCAGATCATTTACAGAGACAGACAGACAGACAGACAGGCGGGATCTGTCCCCCTATTCCTTAGAGAAACTTTGGAGTCTCCATCCCCCCCCCCGAAAAAAAAATTGTTTTGTTTTGCTTGCTTGCTTGCCTTTTGCTTGGAATTTGGGGCTAGGCTGCAATGTTTGCTTTAGAGAAGGATCCACTTTTTTGTTGCTTTAAAAAGAAAAAACAAACAAACAACAAAAAAGTAGATGCAACTTCTTCAGCAACCCAAGGATTTGATTTCTATTTGGGGGTGCTGGGCCGTTCCCCCCTCAGCCTTCCTCGGTATGTCGAACTAGATGATTGTGGGAGGGGGTTCTGAAGTTGCTATTCCCCATCTTGAAAGACCTTCCTTGGGCTTTGCTTGGGTTATCTGGGAGGGAGGGAGGGAGGAAGGAAGGAAATGGGAATAGGATGGATGGAAGGAGGGAGGGAGGGAGGGAGGGAGGACATGGGAATAGGAAGGAAGGAAGGAAAAAAGGAGGGAAGGAAGAAAGGGAAGGAAAGAAGGAAGCTCTGCTGGGATCTCACACACACACACACTTAATGCACCAACATAAACAACTTGGCACCCAGAGGGTATGCTAATCTAGGGTTATTGGGTTCACTTAATGGGATTGCCATTTTGTCTTCCCCGGAGGAGGTTTCCCTTTTGGGGGGGGGGGCACAGTTGTAATGTCTTCGGCCCTCTGGCTTCTCCCGGCTGCTCTTAAGAGAAGCAGCCTTTAAATCCCAGCAGGACTTTGCCAGGAGGCAGGCAAGCCAGCCAGCCAGCCAGCCAGAGTGAGCAAATAAAATAGCATAGCGGATCAACAGTCTCTCTGTCTGTCCATCCACATACACACACACACAAACACAACCCCCACCCACCCACCCCCGCCCGGTTGGGGAAAAAAAGACCAACTTCGCTTGCGCCTCGTCCAGACTCTGGTCGGTGATGGTCATGATCTGGTGCAGGATGTCGCCAATGTCCTGCTTGCGGCCGTCGCCGTCGGCGCCCTCGTGCCCGTGGGGAGGCGGCAGAGCCATGCCCCCTTGCACCGCGTGGCCAGCCAGGTTCACGCCGGCCAGCGTCTGCAGCATCCGCGACTGCTCGTCCATGCTGCCGGCCGGGCCGCCAGACAACGATCTCACTTCGCACTTACTTTGGGGACGGCGGGGAGGAGGTTGGTTGGGGTGGGAGAGGGGAGGGAAGGTGGGGGAAAGGAAGAGGATGAGAGACAGAGAGGAAGGAGAGGAAAGGAAGAAGGGAGGGAGGAGATAAGAGGGAAAAGGAAGGAGAGGAAGAAGGGAGAGGAAGGGAGGAGGGAAAGGAAAGGGAGAGAAAAAGGAAAGAAAAGAGGAAAGAAGGGGAGAAAGGAAGGGAGAGGATGAGAGATGGAGAGGAAAGGAAGAAGGGAGGAGATAAAAGGGAACAGGAAGGAGAGGAAGAAGGAAGAGGAAGGGAGGAGGGAAAGGAAAGGAAGAGAAAGGAAAGGGAGGAGGAAGGGAAGGAAAGAGGAAGGAAAGAAGGGGAGAAAGGAAAGGAGAGGATGAGAGACGGAGAGGAAAGGAAGAAGGGAGGAGATAAAAGGGAAAAGGAAGGAGAGAAAGGAAAGGAAGAAGGAAAAGAGAGGAAGGAAGGAAAGAAGGAAGGGGAGAAAGGAAGGAAGGGAGAGAGTGAGCAGGAGAAAGCGAAGGGGTTTTTTGGGAGGGGGGGGCGGAATTTAAGCAAAAAAACCCAGCGTTCCTTGGCTGGGAAGCGGGCAAAGCAAGGCAGGGAAAGTAGAAATCTTCAGCCCCCACAAACCCAGCGCAGTTCCCGCTGCTGGGGGGGGGGGGAGGAGGAAGAAAAGAATAAAAAGAAAAAAAAAAAGGAAGGGGGGGGAGCCGAAAAGCTAAATCCCGGCCACTGACATTGCTCCGGCTGGTGGCGGCACTGCTCTCCTTTAGTTCCAAACCCTCCGGCGGGGCTCCAGCGGTGATCAGTGCCCGGTGGCTTCTGCAGAAACAGCCGCGGAGGTGGGTGGGTTGGGGGGGGCGGCTGGAGGAGAGAGAGGGGGGGAGAGAAAGGTTTCTCCTTTCTGGGTTTTTAAAGTCGCAGGGGTTTTTCTTCCTCTTCCTCCTCCTCCTCCTCCTCGGCCGGCAACGGGGCTGTCGGGTTGTCGGAGCGTCGTTTTCGTGGCTGGGGTCTTTTTTCTTTTGTCCCCCCTAACCCTTTGGAAGCAAAGGCGGTGGGAGCGAAGGAGGAAGGCTGGCCAAGGGTCCTTTTTCTCCGGGGATGGGATGCTCGGCTCCTCGGCGCGAATGCGTGGCTTTCCTTCCTTTTCTTCCTTCCTTTCTTTCTTTCCTCACTTCCTCCAATTTCTTTCTTTCTTTTTTCTTGGAAACAAAGGAGGCGCCGGGGAGGAGGGGGCCGCCCCCCCCAAAAGCGAGACCCCCCTCTTCAAAACTCCCCCCCCTAAAACAGATGGAAAAAAAGGCTTGCTTTTTTTTTTTCCGCCTCCCTCAAATCCTTAGGAAGTTACGAGCGCCGAGCCTGGTCCAGGGATTTCTCTCTTTCTCTTCTGGGACAAAAACACGCAGCAGCAGCAGGTAGGTAGGCAGGTATCTGAGCGAGCATCCCCGGCTCTTAATAAGGGCCACATTTAAAAGCGGAGGGGGAGTCGCCTTCTCCCCGGAGAAGGGGGCAGAGAAGAGTCGCCGGCACCGCCGTCCTTCGGCCGGAGGGGACGAACAAAAAACATCACCAGCAGCGATCGCTCCGGAGCCTCAGTCCCGGCGAGGTCAAAGGCTGAGAAGAGAGAGGCAAGGAGGGGGGAAAAAAAAAAGTTTGAACTTGTGCAAGGAGGAAAGAAAAGAAAAGAGGAAAAGAAGAAAGGCGGAGGAAAGGGAGAGGAAGAGGGGAAGGGGGAAAGGGAAAAAGAAAGAGAGGAGGAAAAAAATAAGAATTGCAAGCTGCCCCTCCAAAGGAAAAAAAAAGAAAGGAAAAAAAAAAGAGCAGCTGGCTGAAATTAGCTGGGTCCAACCACTTTGTGTGTGTGTGTGTGTGTGTGTGTGTGTGTTGTGTTGTTGTTTGATCACCGTCCGGGTTGAACGATTGACAAGATGCCAACGCCGTTCACTCAGCCTTGCCGACGTGTCGCCCGGCAAAGGAGGCGAGCGGCCGGGCAGGAGAGACACACCAGAGGGAATGGGGGAGCCCCGGGGAGACCCGCCCACTCTCAGAGCCCCGCCCACCCCCCTCACCACGCCCCCCTCAGAAATTTGGGAGGCGACCCGCGAGGGGGGGGTGGAGGGGGAAAAAATGGGGGGGTCTGAGCACAGCTGGTGGACTCGGCTGGCTACCTGGCCTCTTCCCTCTCCTCGCCCCTTGCTGCCCCTCAGGTCCAGTTTGAGGGGGGCCCTGATCCAATTTGGAGATCCCTGTCCACTTTGAGGGGTCCCAATCCAGTTTGAGGAGTCCCAGTGCAGTTTGAGGGGTCCCAATCCAGTTTGAGGAGTCCCTGGCCCAATTTGGGGGTCTCAGTCCAGTTTGAGGGGTCCCAATCCAGTTTGAGGAGTCCCAGTGCAGTTTGAGGGGTCCCAATCCAGTTTGGGGAGTCCCCGGCCCAATTTGGGGGTCTCAGTCCACTTTGAGGGGTCCCAATCCAGTTTGTGGATCCCAGTCCAGCTTGGGGGGGGCGGTAGGTGGGGCTGCTTTTGCCCCAGGTTCCCCTTAGTAATAACGAAGCCTCGCCCGGTGAAAGGAGTTGCCACTTTTACCCCGGGCCACAGGTGGCTCAGCCCCTCCCCCCACACACACCTGGCCCACCTAAGCCCCGCCCCTTACCTGTCTCCCCAACCAGGAACTCCGCCCCACCTCCCAGGCGGCGCCGCCAAGCAGGCCCATCGCTCCTCCCGCCACTGGCTAATATGGCCGGGGCTTCCGCGAACCGGGCTTTTTATAGGGGGCCACGCCCCGCCCCGCCCCCTCAGGCCCCGCCCTCCCGCCTGCCCTTCCCACCTGTAAGGTTTGGAGCCTTCGGCGCGGGCCACGCCCTCTGCTGGCTCCGCCCCTCTCTCTCTCTCTCTCTCTCTCTCCCCGGCCCCGCCTCTGCCATCTGCTTTGTGGTTGGCTCCTCCCACTCAGCTCTCAGCCCCGCCCACTCCGGGGAGCGGGGTTTGGCGCCCCGGTTTGGCTTTTGAAGGGAGATTGTTTCGTTGCCAAGGAAACGAAGGGAAGAGCCGGGGCAGGTCGCATGACCAAAGCTCGCGCCCGCCCTCCCCCGCCGCAACGTCCTGAGGCGACTTACGCCCGGCGGAAAGTAAAACGGGCATTTTTTTTCTTTCCCCGACTCTGTCGGACGCCGAAGCACGCTCGCCTCAGAGGCAAAAAATAAATTAACCCCCCTTACCGAAGCCCGCCCGGTCTTTCCCCTCTGAGGGAATCGGCGGCGGCCAATCAGCGCTCTCCGAGGGGCGGTCACGGAGCCGCTCTCCGCCAATCCGAGAGGGCTGGGGTGGAGGGAGGCGGAGCCTAGGCGACGTTCGCCTGGCCCCGCCCTAACTCCGCGGCGTCCCTTGCCATTGGCGCGTTCGAACGGGCACGTGATGCAGGGAGGCGCAGGGCGGTTGCCATAGCGACGGTAGGCGGTGTAGAGACGCATCCTGACACGCGTCCGCCCTGGCTGCGTTCCCACGATTTGCGTTGGCACAAGCGGCCGCGCAGCCTCCATCCGTGGGCCAACCTGGCCATTTTGCAGCCTCCCCGCCGCCCTGTCTCCCACTGCCCGTCTCATCGGCCTGCAACCCAGCCGTCTTGCCCACCCGCCGGGCCCCACTTGGCTTCGCCGGGGAGGCTTCCAGATCGCTGCCCAGGCAGGGATCCCCTTTGCCAGGGATCCCCCTTCCACGCGACCGGGGCTGCCCCCTTCCAGGGCGTGAGAATTCAAAATCTTGAGGACGCCGTCCCGACGTTCAGGAGGACCAAACCCACCGTCCCCCTCCTGGCACCCATGCAAAGTACCGCAAAGCCCATGCAAGATGCCCCGCTCGCTGCTTGCTGCTCCGAGGAAGCGCTTTGATCCGGGGATCCACCTACCCCAAAACAAACCCGCCTGAAGAGTCTCTTGGAAATCAACTGTGATCTTAAAGGCATCCCCAAATCTCCTCTATTCGATCGAAATCTGTCCAGGATTCCCACCTGCATCTCAAGTTAGAGTCCTTGAAGAGGATAAACTCGGAAGCAATTCCCTTCTGGCCCTAGTCCCGTTTTGCAACATCATTATTTTAAGGCACTTGAAGAAACAACAATAATACAAGGCAATTTCAGAGCTGCCAAGTTTGCCATGCAGGTTGCCGGTCCTTGGCACACCTTCTTCCTTCATGTGCAATAGTGCATTTTTTTTTTAAATCCTGCTTCTGCCAGATGAAATTTATTTCTCAGCAACTCTTTTAACAACATGGCATGTTGGACTGTATATATATATATGTATATATATATATATATATATATATATATATATATATATATTCAACATTCTGTTTACCATTATTTATTAATGCCTATATTTAAAAAATATTACAGTTGGAAATTTATTCCAATGCACATTAGTAAATTATGCTTGTAATTCCTAATGCATTCTTAATTATGAATTTATTCCTGCCTCCTTTTATTTATGGTTCCAATGCTCCCTCTTGCAGGGCTGCATATATAATTGGAGATGCTCTTAATTAAGTATTCCTGGACATTACATTTTACAAAATATTAAGGGGGAGGAGAGGGTGTTTCAAACAGAATTATAGTAAGCAACAATTCTTCCATTACCTCTCCGTCTTCATTCATCAGCTGGCCAAGAAGCAGCAAAGACACATAACACAAACTTTTGCCTTCCTAGAACAGCTTGTCCCAATTGGGGGGGGGGGGGGTGTCACCTGGATGGGGCTAAAAGTTGGGAATTCTTGGAATCGTAGTTCTGTCACGTATGACTCTTGACAGATGTATCTTTTCTGTACACTGAGAGCATTTGCACCAAGACAAATTCCTTGTGTGTCCAATCACACTTGGCCAATAAAAGAATTCTATGTATAGAGCTCACTCAGACGGTAGAAAGGAGCTATAGGCTTCTGCACAATTGTACCATTAGTTTTTTAAAAAGGAATAAACAGGTTGCAGATGGGCATTTAGAGATTAATAATAAAGAATATCTTTGTAATGCAAGCAAAATCTTCGGAACTTGATGGAGGGTGGAGCCTATTACAGGTAGTCCTTGACTTAATTAGTACAATTTCTGCTGCAGTTGTTAAGTGAGTTTTGGCCCATTTTTTGAGCTTTCTTTACGGTTGAAGGAACTGAGCATGGCTAGTCTAGGGAAGAGAAAGACTAGAGGAGACAGGATAGCATCTTCCAATATTTGAGGAGCTGCCACAGAGAGGAGGAGGGGGGGGGGGTCAAGCTATTTTCCAAGGCACCCAAAGGCCAAACAAGGAATAAAGGATGGAAATGAATCTGACAGGCTGCCACAAAGAGGGTTATGTGTCAAGTTTTCTCATACGTGCTCGGCAAACTAAATCAATAAATAACAAATTTATTTTCCAAAGTATCTAAAGGCAAGCCAAAGAAACAATGGATGGAAATTAATTCAGGAGACATCCAATCTAGAACTAAGGAGAAATCTCCCAAGAGAACAATTGACCAGAATTTGTAGTGATTGGCCCAAAGTCACCCACCCAAGTTTCATGGCTAAGTCAGGGCTAGAGAATTCATGGTGTTTTTCATTTGTAGACCTGTAGCTTAACTATCAAAATCAAACAAGCTTTCATTGTTATATCGTCCCACAACAACAATCCTGAGAGAGAGAAGGAATGGGTTTATTTTATTTACTGCTTATGCTTCCCTCCCACCACTTACTCCAGGGAGGATTCAGAGACACCCTGCCCGATAAAATCCCATTCTTAGCAGTTAAAAACCTGTAGGGGAAGTGGGGGAGTGGACCTGAGTGAAAACTTTGCAGTGCTTATAGTACTATGATGGCAAGTCATGCCTCCCCTTTCAATCTGTAAGTGAGGACCTGTGAAGACTTAGTCTGAAGTAAAACTTTCTATGTATAAGGGAGGAGGAAGGGAGGGGGGAGAGAGAGGGTGGGAGGGAAAGAGGGAGGCTGGAGATGGGTGGACCTGAGTGAAGACTTCACAGCGCAGAGGACTGAGGCTTATGGTTAGGCCTATCCTTTTTTCATCTGTAAAAAAGTGTTCATCTGAGTGAACACTTCATGGTACAGGCAGTGTATCTGCCTGCCAACCTAATCGACATAGGAAGACCTGACCGAAGACTTCACCCTCCTTCCAGCTTCCCCCCCCCCGCAACCTCCCCATGTTGCTAGTTTACTGAAGCTAAAGAGGTCTGGATTTGAGGCCTTTTGAGAGTGGGGACCAAGCAGGATTTCTGTCTAGGGTTTTTATTTCATGTGTGTGTGTGTGTGTGTGTATGAAAAACGTGGATGAAAAAAATTCACTTCATGCCTGTTCAGTAGTGAACACAGACAAGTCTGTCTGACTTAAGCAGAGGTCAAAATGTTAGACTCCACCCTTTCAATACATTAAAATATAGATTTGAAGAAAAGCGAAAAGCAGGAAGTGACTTGGAGCAAAGTTGAGCATCTGAGTAAGTTTTCCAGTTCTTCTACTTTGGGCTTGCTATTTTTTACCCTCAGCATCTTGAAGGAGAAGGTTTTTGGAAATTTGGTGGTTTTCCTGTTGTTGGAGGATGGAGAGTATCGCAGTTGACCCAAGGTGCTTTTTTTTCCCCAAGAGCCAACTGGACTTTCTGGTTTTTTGTTTTTTTCTTTGAAAACGTTTTGCTTCTCCTCCGAGAAGCTTCTTCAGCTCTGAAGAAGAGAAAACAGCAGCTGAAGAGAGAGCTGAAGAAGCTTTTCTGCTAAGAAGCGAAACGTCTTCAAAGAAAAAAACCCAGAAAGTCCAATTGCCTCTTGGAAAAAAAAGCACATTTGGGGTAACCGTAACCTGATGGATGATCGAGAATCTCCATAGACCTAAACCTCCAAGTGGCCTTAAGGACTCTCTGAAAAGGATGCAAATGACCGGCTGTGTGCAAGGAGTATCCATCCTTCTCCACCATCTAGTCAGAACTGAAGAAGCTCCTCGGATGAGAAGCAAAACGTCTTCAAAGAAAAAGAAACAGAAAGTCCAGTTGCCTCTTGGGATAAAAAAGCACCTTTGGGACAACTTTGACCTGATGGATGATGGAGAATCTCCATAGACAGTTGACCTCCACCGCCCAACAAAATGATCTTTTTTCACGTAGGCATCCATTTAAAAACAAAACAAAATAATCCATCATGCAACGAAAATTGTCAATCCCTGCAAGGAAAAAAAAAACGGCATAGAAAAATAATTCCTGAAGTCTTCTTACAGAACACACACACAGAGACAAAGACACAAAAACATGTTTGAATCCGAATAAACGGAGAGCACTAGGACCCATCAAACCTCGCCTGCCGCCACCACCGCTGTCTCGCCTATGCCTTTATGGCCGCCCCTCTGTTTTCCTCCCCGCCCTCCGCGAAGCGCATGCGCACACACAGCCCCGGCCGGCGGCCTCCGCTAGACCTCCCCCCCACTTTACCCCGGTTTCCGGCCACTTCCGAATGGCGGCACTAGTACTTCCGGGTCGGTGCGTCCCGTGGATGAACCTCGCATCGTTGCCCGCGACTCCGTGAAGCGACCCTCCTCCCCACAGGCCGCGGTTTCGGAGGCCCCCCTTCCCCCCCAAAACACACGCCCCCACGCCTGGCGGGGGTGGGGGAACGGTAGCGACGGCGGCGCCCGCCCGGCCCGTAAGTCCATTGCAGGCCTGCCTGACTGGGGAATCCTCACCCCCCCACCCCGTCCTGGACTCCAGGTCCCATCGTGCGCGGCCTGTGGGGAAGGAGGGAGGAGCCCTCGATGGGGCCCGAGAGGCCCTGGGTGAAGGAAGCGCCCTTTGGGGGAGGGGGAGAGGCTGGGGAGGGAAGGGCTGGGGGGAGGGGTGCCCTCACCCCCCATCTCACCCCCCCTCACCTGAGGGTCTTCAGGCCCCATTGGCCCTCCTCCTTAGGGAGGGGCAGCCCCTCCCACCCATCCCAGCTCTGGCAAGAATGGGGGGGTCTCTTTCTCCCCCAGGGACCCAACCCCCCCCACTAGTCTCCCCCCTCCCCATACTGTCCCTAGAGGGATTAGATTACAACCCCTCCCCCCCATAAAAGAGACCAGGGGTGACCAATTGCTATCCTTCAACAACCGGTGGACTCCAACTCCCAGAATCCCTGCTCCCTTCTTGTCCCTGCAGGGATTCTGGGAGTTGGAGTCCACTGATTCCTGGGGGGGGCGTCTTAAGACTCTCCCTTATTTGCAGGGATTGGGATGGAAATGGGGGGGAAGGAGGCTTTGACTCTCAAAACTTGACTCTTTCCCACCCACCCCTAAGGCTGACCTTTGACCCCAAGGGGCTCTGCTGTGGCTTATGGGGCGGGCGGTCCTGTTTTTTTCTCTACCTCCTTTTTTCCGCCTCCCAGAAAAAGAGGCTTTTTCTTCTCCCCTTTGTTGTGGTTGATTTCCCTCGGCCACTGCAATGCAAAACAAGTGAATGGGGGAGGAGCCAATATGCTAATTTGTTGTTGTTGTGTATTTGGAGTACAAGAAATGTGAACTGCTAAAACCTGTTTTGCTGTCTCACAAACTTTTCCCTAAGCACGCCAATTATTTTCCCAGGGCTGGGGATCTGTACACCGCAAGCATAGTATGAGTTTTATCAAAATTTAAAGAGTCATCTCGTTTTGGGGATGGTTTTTTTTTTTTTAAATCAAATGCTCCCCTTCCCTAAAATGGAGCCCTGTTGGTTTCAAGTCTACTTCACTTTGGGATTGTGAATTGTGGCAGAAAAGTTATTATTTCCTGCGACAAGACATGGGATGCTGGAGTCACCAATGTAATATTGACGTGAAATCGCGAAGTACGGGAAACGCATCGGGTAAACCGGCTTTTGTTAAAACGCTTCCTGGTTTTTCCTTATTGGGAATAGAGGATAGGGATCTGATTCAGCCTTCCCCAATTTGGGACCCTCCAGCTAATTTCCCCACTTTGAAATATAGATTTAATATAGAAATAGAAATATAGATTTGTAAAGTTTGAAAGGACCTTGGGGGTTTTCTAGTCCAACCCCTATTTAGGCAGGAAATTCTACACCATTCAGACAAATGGCTGTCCAATTTCTTCTTAAAAACCTCCAATGTTGGAGCATCCACCACTTCTGAAGGCAAGTTCTTCCACTGATTAATTGATCACTCTGTTAGGAAATGACTTCTTAGTTCTAGATTGCTTCTCTCTTGATTAATTTCCATCCATTGCTTCTTGTTTTGCCTTTAGGTGCTTTGGAGAATAAATTGACCCCCTCTTCTTTGTGAGAATCCCTTAAATATTGAGACTCTGCTATCATGTCACCCCAAGTCCTTCTTTTAATTAAAGTAGACATTCCCATATCTTGGTGGGTAGCAGCATGAGTTACATCTTACCATGTTATAGAATTAACCCAGCACTGTCATTCTGCAAGAACATAGGAGCATGCCTTCTCTGTTGTGGCAGTAGCCTCTGGAAATGACATTTCATCAAATATTCATACAGTTTCCATCCTCACGATGATCATAAAATCATTCTTAAAAAATCCATTGTTCTCTTAGGCTTTGCTGTCGGTTGATTGCACAGTCTCTGTGTTTTGAGGTTTGGAGTTTTTATTGGCTGTGAGTCATCGTTTGGTTGGTTATGATCTTTCTTTTTCTGTCTGTGTTGTTTTTCTACTATTAATTACAACCCACCCAGGATTCTTAGGTTTAAATGACTCTTGGCTGGGAATGCAAAGAATTCCCAGAGCTGCATTAAAAAAGGTTTGCTTTTATACATAGTTTGTGTTTGTTTAATACTAAAACCACACGTTTGCTATTGTGGCATGGTAACGTTGCTTTCTCGCTTGTGTGTTGTTCCACGGCTGTTCCGTGGTTGCTGAGAAACTGTAGTCAAAGGTGGAATTGTTAGTCAATCATTACAAACCTGATTTCCTTTTTTACGCCCACTTATGTTTTCCGGTCTTGAACTCCGAAGGAGGATGACAATTGCTTGCTTTGAATAGGACAGAAAGATGTGTAGGGTCCGTTTGGCTATTGAACTCTTTAGCATGTCTTTCAGCTGAATCCGGGCTGCTTCCGTTGTTTCTTCAGTTCCACAGAGGAGCAGCAACGAATTAGCCCAGCTTCTAAATCTAGCTGACTAGGTTGTCGCAATTTTTCTCACCAATCTTTTAAATTTATCAGCTGCTGATAAGGTGAATTGGTCACTTATGGTAAGGATGCAGCTGGGGGGGGAGGGAGGGAGAGAGAGAGCGCCATTTCCCACAGAAAACACCGGGAGCCAAAAAAAACCTGAGTAGACGTGGCGGGGTGGTGTGTGTCATGTGACTGGGTGGGAGTGACGTTGAGTTGGCCACGCCCACTCTAGTTTTGTGGCTTCCGATGTTTTCTGTGGGAAACGGGTCCAAATGGCTCTTGGAATGTTGTAACGTTGCTGACCCATCTTTTATTAATCAGACATCGCACATTAAACATGGTGCAGCATAACCTCCGAAGCCAGTCCGTGTCAAAAATCGTAAAAGCTGTGATTCCCCCCAAAAAACGGAAGAGTGACAGGCTTCAAGTGCAGCCAAATCAAAAACAAGAGGCTGCCTTTAAAAGAAATAAATAAAAACCAAACCAAACCAACCTTCTCCCATCCTGTTCCAAGCAATATTGAAATGAAGAATGGCCTCACTTTGTCATCTGTTCCAATTGATGTTCCACTCTTTCGCGTTGACAGCTGAAAAGGCCCACAGGTGCCATATAAAGAGGTGACCACGTTGTCATATTTCATTTAGGCGTCCCTCTGCAAAGGCATAATTACCTAATTAGGTTGTTAATTAGGAGATTAGCATTTCGCTCTATTGATAGAATGCTCTTTGCAGGCAGGAGTCGAGAAAACAGATTTGTTGGTCTAATTTATAAGTGTGGGGGGTTTCTTCTTCCCTTCCCCCCCCAGACCCAATATTGATTTGCTTAAAATATTCAGGGAGAAAAATTCTGCGTTCTCGGAGGTGAGAAAGCTTTTTTTCTGGAGACCCCGCCGTTTAGACGTGTCAGCCATGGCTAAGCGGATTGGCCTTCTCCAGTTGTCCACCTGGAAGACACCCAGGTTGGAGAAGAAGAATAGAGATGATTTGCTAGGATTTCTTTCATAAAAATCTCTCTTCCTCCTCTTTTCTTTCTCCTCCTCCTCCTCCTCCTCCTCCTCCTCCTCCTCCTCCTCGTTCCTTCTCCTCCTCTTCTCCTTTTTCTCTTCTTCCTCTTCTCCTTTCCTTCTCCTGCTCCTACTCTCCTTTCCTCCTCCTCCTCCTCCTCCTTTTTCTCCTCTTTTCCTCCTGCTCCTCTTCTTTCCTTCTCTTCCTCCTCCTCCTCTCATTTCATCTTCCTCCTCTTCTCCTTTCCTTCTCCTACTCCTCTTTCCTTCTCCTCCTCCTCCTCCTTCCTATTCTCCTTTCCTCCTCCTCTTCTTCTCCTTTTCTCCTCTTTTCCTTCTCCTTCTCTTCTTCTTTTCTTCTCTTCCTCCTCCTCCTCTTTGTCCTCCTCTTCTCCTCCTCCTCTTCTTCTTTCCTCCTCTTCTTCCTCATGCCTCTCCTCCTCTTCTTTCTTCTTTCTCCTCCTCCTCCTCCTGTTGTGTCCACCTCCAAGCATTCCTGCTTAATTTACAAATCTGTTTTCCAGTCTTGATTTTTTTTTTTCAATTAGCCCTGAAAGGAGCCAACCTTTCTCCTCCCATCTGTTGTCTCTCTTCTTGTGTCAGGTACCTGGGAATTGACACATGGAGAAGAGCATGGTGTCAATAGCAGAGAAGACACCTTTTGCTTGAAAGGGCCGGATTGAAGAAACCTTGATTCGGAAACAATGCAATCCTGCCATGAACAGGAGATATACTTTTTCTTCTTCTTTTTGATTTTTTTTTTTACTATCCTCTACTCTAGTGACTGCAGAAAGCTGAAACTGACAAACTGTAGATGTGTTCTTGCAAACCAAAAACCAAAAAAACCCCTGTGATATATTTCCTCCCCTTTTTTGCTAACATCACACATTCCTCTAAAGCCGTTATCTGTGGGAAGGGGGAAAAAATATCATTATTTTTTCCTGTAAGATGCACCGAAATCCCATGCTTTATTAATGATTTGGGAGACACAGCTCACTTAACGGTCGTCATTTTTCAACGGCTTTTTAAACCCACGGAACCAGGGGGCTGTCATTTGGAGAGAACGTAAGGAAAATAGAGTATTAGGGAGGGAAAACCAAAATGTCAGCCTTCTAACTAAGCAATTCCAACCCAATACACTCTGAGACCAGCATTTCCTCAAAGGTCCATTTTATTAGAGTTGACATATTGGCACATCTGGGAAAACCTGAATTGGAGAGTTTGGGATTTTCCCCTTCCCAAAAGAGATACCAAGGATCTGTCCCTTGCGTCCATCACATGGCCCAATCAAATCTTCAACGTCCCAACTGGAGCCATCCTTCCAGCCACTCCTCTCCAAGTGCAGGGCGACATTCCTTGTTTTTCCAAGTATTGTGCAAATACAATTCTCGCTGCGGTCAAAACCTGTAATATTAAATATATCTTTTTTTTTTTTAATCGTATTTTTCTGGTACTATGCCTAACAAAAAATATTTCTGGCTTTAAATCTATGTGTTGCTTTTATCCTTTTCTCTAACCCATGTGTGTATTTTCATCCAAATTTTTCTTGCCTTTTTTTTTTTTTTTTTGACATCGATCCAAACAAACCCATTTATTTCCAAAAAACTAAAAAAAACAAACAGTCTTGAGTTCTTGCTCCTGCTTTTCTGCTGTTATTTTGCCCACCATATCAGTAGCCAGAGATCCTGACACGGGAATAGTATATTTACAAATGGTAACCCCTCTCCCACTGCCGTTTGCCCTTTGACTAACGTGCAAGTTGAAAAAGTGCCAGTTGTGAGGAGGTGCCAGAAAGGTGCCCGCATCCTTTCCAAGGCTCCCACCCAGGCCGTAAACAGTGTGAATTTGGGGTTCAGTGCACAGGAAGATGGAAATAAATATATAAATGGGCCCCTGCACCTGCTGTTAGCCTGTTGTTTAACTCCCTCGGCAGACATTAAATCATTTTCAAGCACAATAATAGCATGGGAGGTAAATTAACTAACCATTAACAATCTTATAAATACACAATTAACATGCCAGCATTTATACGATGAAGGCATGGATGGGGCAGCAGTAATTTTTGACTGGGAGTTAGCTTCTCCGGGTCTTTGAGGTGCTTCAAGCGGTTGATAATAATCATAATCATAATAATAATACCTATGATGCTGGCAGCAACCCGTATCAACCAATCAATCAGTCAATAACTGTGATACATTTTTAAATCTTCAGTTGACTGAGTTTTACATTTAATAAACACTAATACTAATAATACTAATAGATACCTATGATGCTGGCAGCAATCCATATCAACTATCAGAGCCAGTCGATATTTATGATGAATTTTTGAATGTTCAGCTAACTGTTTCATGTAATAATAATAATAATAATAATAATAATAGATACCTATGATGCTGGCAGCAACCCTTATCAACCAATCAATCAGTCAATAATTGTGATACATTTTTAAATGTTCAGTTGACTGAGTTTCATGTTTAATAAATAATAATATTAATACTAATGATAACAATAATAATACTAATAGATACCTATGATGCTGGCAGCAATCCGTATCAACTATCAGAGCCAGTCGATATTTATGATGAATTTTTGAATGTTCAGTTGACCGAGTTTCTAATAATAATAATAATAATAATAATAATAATAATAATAATAATAATATATGAAGAGCAGTCCTCGGTAATCCGCTCTCGTTGCCTAAATCACATTATGGATACCTTGTTGACAGAAAAGAATCTTTGTAGTTTTTGGGTTGAGCTGTGAGCTTCTCGGTGTTCTTTGAGGTTGGTGGTTTTCTTTACAGCGGCTCCGTTAGTCACAGGGCTGTTGAGGGAATCTGGCTCCCCAATTGAGTTGGCTTGTCAGAAGGCCGCAAACGCAGAAGGACCAAGTTGGAAGGGACCTTGGAGGCCACCTAGTCAACCCCCCCTCCCCCAAGTAGGCGACCAAAGCCGATCACACGACCCCGCAACCGTCATAAATGCACGTTGCCAGTTGCCAAGCCCGTGAATTTTGATCACACGCTGGTCGTAAGTGTGAAAAACGATCCTAAGTCACCTTTTTTCCAGTGCCATTGTAAGTTTGAACAGTCACTAAACGGTCACTGTTGTAAGTCAAGGGCCATCCCACTTGGCACCCTTTCCTAAGCTTGTCCTCTTCTATCCTTTGGTCCCGCAGGTAACGAAGACCTTGGTTCAACATGGATCGGAGGAGATAGTAGGGGAAGGCATCAGAGCGTGGCTCAGGATGGCTTTCTTGGATAACCCAGCCATTATCCTGGCTCACATCCGGCAGTCGCATGTGACCAGCGATGACACGGGGATGTGTGAAATGGTCCTCATTGACCACGACGTTGACCTGGAAAGATTCCACCCGGCTTCGGCCAACGGGGACAACAGCTCAGAAGGACCAAGCAGCAACGGTGAACCTCAGGGTTACGTGTACTCTCAGTCTGTGGACATTACCTCAAGCTGGGACTTCGGCATTCGAAGGCGCTCAAATACAGGTGAGTCCTTCAGGGAACATCTTGGGAGCTCTTTGAAGGAGGAGGTGTAGGATAGGATAGAGAATGGAATGGAATGGAATTCAGAATGATAGAGTCGAGTGGAGCGGAATTCAATTCTTGATTGGCCAAGTGTGATTGGACACACAAGGAATTGTGTCTTGGTGCAAATGCTCTCAGTGTACATAAAAGAAAAGATATATCCATCAAGAGTCAAGAATCACAAGGTACAACACTTAATAATAGTCATAGAGAAAGAAAGAAAGAAAGAAAGAAAGAAAGAAAGAAAGAAAGAAAGAAAGAAAGAAAGAAAGAACCCTGGTCAACTCCAGACATCCCTGGTTAAAGGAATCGAGTAACAAAGGGGGTGCAATTTTTCCCCCCTGTTTGAAACAAACAAACAAACACCTATTCCCTTATTTGTTTTGGGTGGTGCTAAATAAAACAGACAGTGGGGGAAATAACTAAATTAGGGGTCTGTCTACATGGAGATTCTCAGTCATCCATCAGTTTGGCTAAAAAAAAATCCAAGTTTTGACATGTCATTTTATAGGAGATTTTTCTTTAAAAACAAAAAACAAAAAAACCAGTCCTAACCAGTTTATCCAATTGTTCCTCTTCTTTGTCTTCTGGGGGGGGTGGGGGGAGAAAATAATCTGACATTTAAAACATAAAGAGAATTCCAAGTGGCAGCGGAGATATCTGTCTCCTGATTACTGATATTTCACCCATTTGAGCGTGGACTGTTTTTGGACGTGGAGACGAAAATATGTAAAGAGGAAAAATGATATTCATTTTTTAAGATTTGACTAATGTTTCACAGATACAAATCATTTATTTTTACTACCTATAAACTGTTCCAAGCACAGGGAAGGAAAAGCTATGCTAATTTATATAGCATTGACATTTTATAATTTTCATGATTTTTTTTTAGATAAAAGATTTTATATTTAAAACTTTAATAGTCTAGTCTGAGTTCATTTATCTTTAATTTTTGAAATGGGGAGAGTAATTCATAACAGTAATTTTATTCCTGTAATGTAATATTCACTTCAGTTCATTTGTGCATTAAAATTCCTTTAAGACCGTTATTAATGATTTATATAATGAAATGTCATATTAATCACAGAAGTTTTCACATTTTATTATTCTCTTCCATGTTAATACTATCTTTATGATCTCTATTAATGTTTTATATCCTCTAATTTCAATTATAAATCAAGAACATTTTCATGTTTTTGTTGGTATTTGCTTTTCAGAGATGCCACCTTTAAAATTTTATTGCATGCACCCCCAGCCATAGATGTGCAGCATAAAACATCTTTATTCATAGAAAGGTAGTTAATTATGTCTTTTGTTCATAGCAAACTTTCGTTGACAAACTTAAACATTATAATATATATATTTTCCCCCTTTTTCTAAGCTCAGAGACTTGAACGGCTAAGGAAAGAGAGGCAGAATCAAATCAAATGCAAAAACGTGCAGTGGAAAGAGAGAAATGCCACCTGTTCTGGTAAATATATATATATATATGTATATATTATTTTATTCATTATTTGTTTCCAGGCCGGTTTCATGCATAAAACCTGGTTAGTTTGTAAATCGTTGCATGATAAAGAATGAGAACAATTTGGGGGAAAAGACAAGTAATGTCGGAGAAAATTCCTGTAAAGAATTCACCGAAAACATGAGCTGTCTATCATACATCCCTGCGTGCTGCCCATCTGAACTTCCACATCCATCATCCCTAGCCAGAAAGTCTCATGAGCAGGCAGGATGATGGGACTTGTAGTCCAACACTCGCGTTTAGCCACAGGTGGTCAGAGCTAGAATTTTTGGGCGGAGGCCTCCTCTTTGTTTTTTGTCCTGATGGATCCAAATAAGATCCATCTTTGGGAACAGAATCGGTTTTAGAGATTGCCAGGGGCGCTGGTCCATTTCAGACCCCCATAAAGGGAATTATCTCAAGCTTTGGAACCGCTTCTGTTGTCCTGAGCTGCACTCTTGCTGCCGTATCCGAGCTGCTAATCTGAAGCAGATTAATTTTGTCCTCTTTGTTCAAGAACAGCAAAAGGGGGTGGCTTCCATTGTGCGCCTTAGTTCACAACACACAGACCCTTGTTTTATTTATTAGGCTGCTGTTCCTCTGAGGGGCACAAAGCAGGACTGGTGGGAGATATTCCATTTTTATTCCAAGAAGCTGTGAGCTTGTAACCTAAGGGAGAGATCTGTGTCACTTTTCATCGCTTTAAAGTGTAATCCATTCAGCGAATACACAGCCCGATTCCTTGCAAATCCACTGAGCCATTCGAGAATTGGCCTTCGCAGCTGACTCCTTTCAAGTCTTCACAGCAAATCTTCTCCACTTTCTCCTTGTTTACACATAACAGTACATGGAAATAACTAGTTCACTATTTATAAACTGCACACTGTTGCATTTTGCTCCTCTGCATTATCAATATCTACGTTTTGGGACGTGCTCTGCTCAAATTCTGAACGAAGAAGCTTGAAAACCCTTCCCATAGCAAATGACAAATCAAACCACTGGTACATCAACAGAGCAAACCCCTCACTCTCTTCCAGCACTGATGATGTTCCCTAGTCAGGTGATGAAACGTCTGCAAGAAAACAACCAAACGCAGAGAGCGTTAATGACCCCCAAATCAAGCCAAATCTTCTGATCTTTGGTGCCATATCACAGTTTCCCCAGATCATCCCATCACTGCCCAACAATGAATCAAGAGAAGCTGCCTCATTCAGCAGAAAAGAATTTGGGAGATGGAATCAGCATCTGTGCCAGCCAAACAAACCATGAGCCCAGGATCTTGCAATCTTTTCCCAAAGAGCAAAAATTGCCTGTTCAAATGAGCTAAAGCAAACCAGACCGATGAAACTCAACGGAACAACTGTGTCTCAAGTTCATCGTTAGATGTGAATTTCTCCAGAGCAGATTGGTCTCTTCAAATTAGACGAAAGGCCACTGTGACATACTTGGTGTTAGTGACAATCGTGACCGTTGAATCTCTTCTCTTCTGAGTTAAACTTGGCTCGGTTTAGTTATCTCAGGGTCTTCTCTTTTTGTAATGGTGACCCACCTGCACTTCTTCCATCTCAATATTTTGGCTCGAGCTGTCATCTCCATGAAGCCGGATCCAGCTTGACAAGCTTTAATTCCGCCATTTAACAAATGAGTCCCCCCCCTCCCCCTGTGCCAGCAGTTTTGGAAGTCCCCGCTCAATCTGCCCGAGCCTCCGTTCCAATCCTCGAGAGACAGAGAAGCATGTAAATCTTTGGGACATCTACAGATCCAGGAGTAAGCAAGATTGGTAGCTTGGAAGCGGATCTGTCAAATGGTGATGGATTGAGCTTGGGGGGCACCTCATTCCTGGAGCAGATGTGTGGTGAAAAAACCCCCTCCAATTCCACATTGGCTGAACAAACCAATGGCAATCGGCAATAGGCAACAGCTCCACAAGTCTTGACAACTAAGCTCACCTGTCTTCACCTTTTAAAATAAAGACACCCTTGTCTTACCCATGAACTTTCTGGCTCATCCTGAACATCTGACAAAGTTGCCCCCCCCCCAGTTCCTAGGTTGAGTTGATGCTCCAATATACCAAAGCTCCCCATCTTCTCTTGATGGGATGGTTAGCTTCCACTTTCACGAGGTCCCTTCCTATCCCATTAAAAACTCCATGGACTTTCAGTGGTACCCTTCAAGATTGAACTACATATTTGCAACCCTCAACGTAAGAGTTTTCCACATCTCTCTCATCCCCATGGCAACTGAGTTGAACTGAATACTTTATTTGGCCCGGTGTGAGTAGACACACAAGGGATTTGTCTCTGGCACAGAAGCTCTCAGTGTTGTCCCGTTGGCCATCGACTCATAAAAGTGTGTGTAACATGGAGTAGCTGCTTAGGGAATGGATAACTGACCAGGGACAGGGTCCATGTTTCCTAAAGGTCAAGGTAAAAGTTCTCCTCACACATAAGTCATTTCCATCTCTACGGGGTGGTGCTCATCTCCATTCCAAAGCCGAAGAGTCAACGCTGTCCAAAAACGTCTCCAACTAAACGCCGAAGGCGCATGGAATGCGGTTCCCTTCCCGCCAAAGTGGTCCCTATTTTTCCACTTGCTTTTTTTTTACATGCTTTCAAACTGCTAGGTTGACAGAAGCTGGGACAAGGAACAGGAGCTCACTCTGTTACGTGACGCTAGGGATTCGAACTGCTGACCTTTCTGATTGAGAAGCTCAGCATCTTAGACACTGAGCCACCACGTCCCTTATTGTTACCTAACTGTAGCTAAATTCCAGTTCCCCATAGACCAGCTTTTCCATTGGAGGTTTCAGTCTTGGAGGGAGCACCCAGCAGTTGTTGTAGGTGCTTTTTCCAAAGGCAACTGGATTTTGTTGCTCCTTTGGGAAGACGTTTTGCTTCTTATCCAAGAAGCTTCTTCCATTCTGACTTCTTGACTTTGCATCCAAGGAGCTTCTTGGATGAGAAGCAAAACGTCTTCCCAAAGGAACAACAAAGTCCAGTTGCCCTTTTTGAAAAAGCACCTTTGAGGCAACCACCAGGGAGAATCTCCGCGGCCATTCGGATGTCGCAATGTTCCTCTCTTTTCTTTGAACCCCAGCCGAAGAGCTGAGCCACCTCTTTGAGAAGAAGAACTTCAAGGTGAAGCCTGCCCATGCACCTGTGAAGCCATCCATCCTCTCGGTCCGACTGGAACAGTGTCCTCTGCAGCTGAACAACCCCTTCAACGAATACTCCAAGTTTGACGGCAAGGTAAGCGAGAGTGTTCCTTTTTCATGATTGCTTTGGGGTCTCCCGAAATCAAACGTTCCAAGCCAAGCACAGCTCGTTCAAAGGAGGCTGAAACAGGGGTTGGATTCCTGAAAGGAACATCTTGACTTTTAAGGGGTTTGATGCCAACAGTGTGACGGCCCACCAAACCTACCCTGTTTCCCTGAAAATAGGACCTACCCTGAAAGTAAGTCCTAGCTTGGTTTTTACATGTTCTCACCCAATATAAGCCCTACTCCACCAAGTAAGCCCTAATTAACATTTCTTCAAGGTTGGCAAGGCTTTCCTAAAGGCCTCTGGAGCTGAGAACAAAGCTCTAGATCCGATAAAATATTGCTTGTGACAATTAAGCAACTTGGTAGGCCTGATTGACACATGCCAGCGCGATGGGTCCCTAAAGAGGTATTTTTATCACTGCGTTTTGGACGTTTTGAGGTGGTTGCTTTTTTGTGTGTTTGTTCCCCCAGCTGTTATTCAAAAGCAGCGATCATTTCCCCCCCCCCCCCCCCCGCAAAAAAAAATTCAGCAAAGGATCAACTTCACTACCGCCAGCTCGCTTTCTCAAGTTTCAATTGCTCTCTCTGCCTTTCTTCCCCATCAAAATAAACATTTTAGTGAGCCAGTTGAGAGGTGGAATGTTCTCCGGATTGTTCAAACTTTATTCTTTAAAAAAAGAAAAAAAAGAAGAAGAAAAAAGAGAAAAATCAAAGCCGGTGTTCCCACTTTGAAACAAAAAAAAAGATTTCAAGAGTCACCCCAGCCTCTGGAATAAATATATAATTAAGTAGGGACATTTTTTTTTTTACAAAAAACATGCTTAATTAGGCCCCCAAACTCCTCCCCACCCCTCCCATAATAAACTTCCCCATCTCTTCCCAATTAGGCATTCCTTCCTCAAGAGACTCAACTGGTTGAGTTAATTATGTAAATCAGGAACGTTTTTCTATTCCCAGGTGAAGAATTTATGAATGTTTGCAACAAAACACACACACACACACAAACAACAACCCTGCAACTTTACCTACATAAAAAAGGAATTCAAATTGTTGTATTTGAAACCCGGAAAAAAAAAAGGTTAGAAGAGGGAAAGATTTGTTTAAAAAATTATTGATTTTTTTTTTTATGTCAACATAAGAACCTCTCTGCATGGTTCCTGTGATTTTCTTTTTTTAAAAAATCACGTTGTGAATTCAAATTGAAAGCAGGGCAGATTTAGTGACGGGATGTGTGTGCGTGTGTGTGTGTTTTACTGAATTAACCTTTCTCAGCCATTCCAGAGAGCAGTGGCCTGTGCTAAAAAAGTATGCTGGGTTTAGTATTCCAACATCTCCAAAAGATTTTGGGTGCTCAGCAATGCTTAATGGATCGCGCGACAACTGTTGTTACCTTATTATCCTAAATTGTCCCAAAGGCAAAAACAGACTTTATTTTTCCTCGAAGACGTTTTGTTTTTCACCCAAGAAGCTTCTTCAGTTCTTCATTTTCAAGGGGGGGGGAAAAAAAGCACCTTTGTGTGTGTTGCACCTTTGGGACAACCTGGATGACTTGAGAATCTTCATAGACCCTTATCCTGAATTAATTGCTCCTTTCCTGTCCATATCGGTTCATCCATGCAAAGTTTCTAGGACTTGCTCAGGGTGGGTGAAAGCAATAGATCATCAAACATTCCAAAGCTTTTGAACTGGGGGGAAAAAAATGATTGTGGTTTGTTTGTTTTTTAAATAAACCTCTGCCTTGCACTTCTGAAAAATGCAGCCAAAAAAAAAAAAAAAAACCTTCCCTGCCATAACATATTTCAGCTCTTTGGGGATGAGCCCATCGAATTTGAGGCTAAGGGGGTCTCAGGAGGGTGTCCAAGATCCTGGCCCCCTGTCTGAAAAAAAAAAAAAACCAACAACAATTTCTTTGTTAGCAACTGTTTTTTAGCAAGGAGGCGGGGGGGGGGGAAGGATAATTCATGAGTACTAATTGCCCGGCTGTTAATTTTCATAAGTGTTGATAGAAGCAGTTCCTTAAATTAAACTTTGTTTAAAACGTACCAAGGGAAATATTCAGCAATGTCGGGCCTGAAATGAAAATTAATATGAATGCTGTGGCAATTAACACGTACTGGTTAATAGCTTTTAGCAGCATTTTGGGAGGGTAGACCTTAAATACATTTTTCGCATGCTGCTCTTGTACCAGTTGTGTTCCACATTTACGTCTGGATAATTATGAACAAATGTTTTGGTGTGGTTCCCCCCCCCCCACACACACACAATCGTTGGGTACTAAATAGCTTTCCCAAAAAGAAACACACACACACATCCACAGCAGATAAAAGATGGAGAAAGGAAATAGACTGCGGTGTCGCTGATTAAAAATATGTCTGAGATAATGGTTTGATATTAAAAAATCAGGTATACACAAATTAGAGGTTTTAATTTCCATTTTCCATAATGAATTATTTCTAGCCTGAACAGGTGTATCCAAATTAAACTTCTGCATCATTTCTTAAGTGCTTTTTTTTTCTTTAAAAAGAAACTGTAAAAACTGTATACTCCCAATTAAATGCATTAAAATTAAGTCTTGATTTTTTTTTGAAATGCCTTAAAAAAAGAGAGAATTGTTGTTCTTTAGCTTCCCCCCCCCCCACTTGTTCACTCTCAAAATACATGTGATTTATGTTGTTATTGCACATTCAAGCATGCATATTTTCCTCTTGCACCTATTTAGGTGCTAAAGGGAGATTGCACTGTCTTAAAACAAGGTGAAAATGAGCAAAGTATTAAAAATTAGAAATGAAAACGGCAGCCTGACTGAATCTCTTTCAAATTCTTTAAAATCTGTAAAAAGAAATTGCATCGCCCATATTACTGGATCATCCAGCAATAGGTTTTTGTCTGAAAAAAACAACAACAAAGTGTAGCCTTGATCAGTGTATTCCTATTCTGAATTTTCCATCTTGAGACTTCACATTAAGCTGCAGACCTCGGGATCAAAGCTCCTGATTTAACAGTGGGATTATTTTCTTCCCCATCCAGATCTCCTGTTTTATTATCACCTTATCTCTGGAAAGATTCTCTCAAGCAGGAATTCTTAACATTTTCATTCCCTGGGCCTCCTTAGTGAGTGTCCGGCAAAACCTTTCCAGAATAGAGTATTAAAATCCCCAAAGTAAAATACAAGAATATGGAGGAATATCGGCAAAAAAAAAACACAAATTGTACTCTGAAACAGATAGCAAAATATTTAAAAAGAGCATATATGCAATACATTAATTAATATAGCTGATTCCTTACTAATCCATTAAATCGATTGCAAGGCAAGCTAAATTTCAGGTGGAGGTTAGTGAAAATAAAATTAGAATACTTCCCCCCGCCCCATCCAAATTCACAGATGCCCTGAAACCTATCACAGCTGCTGTAGGGCTGCTATTTTGTGCCATTTTGTCATGCTTTGCTATTGGCATTTTTGTTGGATCAGCACCACGGCCGACAGACAAACAGACAGACAGCGATAAAGGGGAATATTGTAAAGACTGATATAGGGTAGCTTCCTAACTTACATGATGCTCTTTAAATATCTAGTGATATGAGTCTCCTTCCTGTTGAATTCTAGATAGGATGTTTGCTGCCTTGAGTTAGTTGTTTATAAACAGTGAAGCAGGGGGGTGGGTGGGTAAAAAATAAATAGTTTAAATTAGATACCCTTTTCTCTTCAACTCAGTTTGTTTTATACAATTGGGGTTGATAAAATAACAAACCAACCCTTATTGTGCAGCTTAGAGGAGGCCATGTGAGATTTTGTGTATATATGTATGTGTGTATATATATGTATATATACATACATACGGGTATATGTGTCATTCAAACATACATACAATGTGTGTGTGTGTGTGTGTGTGTATGTAAACAAAATCCAAGCAATGCAGCTTTTTAATCCATACAGCGGGGGGGGGGGGGGGGACTAGTTATCTTCCGAAATCTGTGGAGTTTGCCACATGTGTATTTGGGCCACAGTGGGATCAATTATACGAAGAGAAGAAAAGTTGCAAACCTGAGCTTTAGTGCGCAGCCACTCATTGATTTTTAAATACAGTGAGTCCAGCAGAGAGCTAATTAAAATATTTCTGGCTGCAGACTGTTACTTAAGCCCTCTCGCCCACGGGGAGCTTGCTGTAAATCAGCAGGGCTGTTTTGTGACTTAGTTGACTGTACAGGACGTCGTCTGCACACATTTTACAGCTGTCGGTAGAGGACAGTGGTTCCATCTCATGTTGGGTTAGAATATTGGCAGGGCAAAATTTAAACACGCCCGGGTTGGACATGAACAGAGAACGTCAGATTTGGAAGGGACCTCGGAGGTCTTTAGTCGAATCCCCTCCTCAAGCTGGGGACCTTCTACCATTCCAGACAAGTGGCTGTCCAATCTTTTCTTGAAAGCCTCCACTGATAAACATCTTCTGGAGGTGAGTCATCCCACTGCTTGATTGTTCTCCCTGTTAGGAAATTTCGCCTTAGTTCTAAGGTTGGTGCTCCAGTGTGTACGCTGAAACAAACTATGGTTTATTGCAACCCATCAAGTAGACTTTTTTTTCCTACTCTGCACTTGGCTTCTCTGTTGTTTCTTTTACTGCCAGTATGGCTCTCTGGCTGCACAGATATCTCTGATATATAAATTGCCATGGGGATCTTGGGCCAGAGACGTTGGACCTACACGTGTCTTCCTGCTCAATCTGTTCCCACTGAATTTCGAAGCCAGCTCGATGAAGGTCATGTTCAAATTTCTTTTAAAAAACATCCAATTGTCTCTCTCAGTTTTTTTTTATAAATTTCTTACCTTCTACACCCTCAACCCCACACCCCAAAAACAACAGTGAGGTGCAAAGCGTGTTACCCTTCCGGTTTCAGCCAAGGATCCCTTGGTTGAGCGTTTAGCTGCAATTCTTTTTAATTGTCCTTACGAAGTTAAAAAGTATTAGTGTCAAATCAAGATTTATTACCGTGGGATGATTTAAAACCAGGTCTCCCGAAAGCAGGCTTGTGTTTCAGCAGCTGTTTGTACAAGGCACTGTCTTTTTCGACAGCAGTTAAAAAGTACAGTTGCCGTAATCAAATTGCAGTGCCAGCTTTTCCTGACGCTCATGACAGATTGAATCAC
>CM066341.1:2075000-2087500 GCA_033807585.1 Hydrophis major | reverse complement strand
AAGAGCAAGATCTGATCTCTCTTGAATGCCATTGAACCTTATCTAGTCTGGCCCAGGTACAAACTGCCAGCCTGAGAAGATTCTTGTAGACGTGAGCAGTGAAATAGCTAGTTGAACTCTTCAGGGGTGAATCCGGTGGTCCGTGTTTGGCACCCCTTCAACAACTAATGTCTTGGGGGGGGCACTCCAGCCATGGGGTCTTGTGTGGAAATCCAGTTTTTTTGATGGTCTTGGCAGCCTACACAACTGTTCTGACCCAAACCTGGTTCCAGGGAAACAAACACGAAACAGAGGTAACTGCAAATTTTAATGATCCTATATGAATTCCGTTCCTTCCCGGTTAAAAGACTGTTTCAAACTAATTGTCTCTGATAAGAACAAGTCTTTGCCAAGGTGGTGCAAGGCTGCCAAGAACACTAGATAAAGTTGCCAAGAAATATTTCAAACACAAAGACAAACACAAACTAAGAGAGTCTGAACGTCCACATGGCTTGAGTGCAAAAACGTCTTTGCTTCCTGCAAAGAACTCCCGTTTCTCAGCTGGCTTTCATCTCTTAAGCCTTACTCCTGAGTCGCCTGGGCTGCTGCAGCTGCTCTTTCCTTCCAGCAGCCCTGCACGCATGTGCCCTGGTCACAGGCTCCTCGGGCTCCTCTTCCTCACTGCTGCCAGCCCCACAATCTCCAAAGACAGCACCCCACTCCCTGATGGTCCTGGCCCCATCCCTTAATCGCCCGCAGGCCCCTCATCTGAGTCCTCGCTCTCCAAGACCTCAGCTGTCCAAACCTGTTGCCGGCGGACCCCAACACCTGCCAATCGCCAGCCGGACGTTGCAAAATGTCGCAAAAAAAACCCAGGATCGGGGTGAGGATTAAGCTTTCATGATAGTGGTTTGAACGCTCAAGGAGAATGAAAAGGAGGGCAGCCATTCCTAATGAGATATAGAATATAATTTTAATGAACATGCCGTTTGAAATAGATACCACAGAGCTTGAGGTGGGCGGGAGAAGGAAGGAGAAGGAGAAAGCGGCGGTCATTTAATTAGAACATGTTTAATTAGAATAAAAAATTTCCAAAAATACAATTTTATGTGACAGCCTAGTTAATCTTCTGCTTGAATCATATTGCGTTTTATTCAATTTAATTGATTTTAAGCTTGGTCTAATGTTATTATCCTTCACTTAATTATACATGGCTCAAAATCGTACCACGTTCATAAGTCAACATTCCCAATAGCTGAAGAAAAGGATTGAATTGTTTTATGAGCAGAAGGATGATAAAAAAAAAAAAAAAAAATCCAGGCCTGAGAAAGAAGAGGCCAGGCGCTTTTGTGGGGAAAAATACATATTAGAGGATGCTGTTATTTTCTAAAACAAAGGACAAAAAACCCGATCTCCCCTGCAATTGTCATTTTATTTTCACGAAACATTATCAGTTTTCTTTTTAGATTATTAATCTGTCGTACCTCCTGTAGGGCCAGAGTCTTGAGATATAAAAACTGAGATATTTGCACATGGACAGACCAGAGTTCCATGAAGTATCAGTTGCCATGGGTTTATTTGAGGGTTAGAATTAGCATTTTCCAATGTGATTCTTCTCGGTCAATCTATATATATGTATATCTAAATATCTTTGTCTGTCTGTCTGTCTATCTATCTATCTATCTATCTATCTATCATCTATCTATGTCTCTCTCTCTCTCTCTCTCTCTCTCTCTCTCTCTATATATATATATATATATATATATATATATATATATATGTTTTCTTAAGTTTTCGCGGGTACTTACATGTCTGGCATTCAGCTTTGTTCGGGTATTTTCCCACATCATAGTAGTGGTGCTTTTAAAGTTGTAGCAACATTTCAGCAGAATCTCATCTGCCATCATCAGGCTTCTGTATGGTGTTTGTCTGTATGGTGTTTACAACTTTAAAAGCACCACTATTATGACGTGGGAAAATACCCGAACAAAGCTGAATGCCAGATAGATATATATAGATATAGATATAGATATAGATATAGATATAGATATAGATATAGATATAGATATAGATATAGATATATACACACACACACATATACACACAAAAGCGAAAGAGCCTTCACGCATCATCACAAAATCTCCAGTATCATAAAGCCTAGAAACTTGAAATTTGGCCCGTATGTTCCTCTTGGCTTCTAGATGCTCACTAAGAAAGGATTTTTCAAAATGACCATCAGAGCATTAGTGTTAACTATATTATTATTATTATTATTATTATTATTATTATTATTATTATTATTATTATTATTATTATTAACAACATGCTCTGATGCTAAGGAGTTCTACTCCCCCTCCCCACCGGAAAAGAAATCCCTTCCAAATGCAAAACACAAGCAGAGGAGTTGCAGTTGCAGTTTCACAGCACCAAGCAGCTTTGGTACAAAACAGTTGAGCTAAGCCATGCCCAGGCTCCTTGCTGTCTCCTTCTTGCTTATTCAGCAAATAGTCTTTCAGTTTCCAAACAGCCCTCAACTCTCACACACTGACAGGGCGTGAGCCAGATGAATACCGATGGATACTGATAAGCAGAGGCAGAATTTTTCCCCCTTATTTTTCTCCCCAAAAACTAAGCCCGACCACATAGTTCCGTAGCTAAGCATGGGTATCAAGTACCAACTAGGTACTAGCTAGGTTGGAGATAATGGAAAGTGAATTGCAATGGTATGTGGAATTTTGGAGTCTTTGGTGCTCCTGAAACTTGGTGGCTTTCTTGGAGATGTTTCATTACCCAACTAGGTAACAACATCAGGCTAGAAAGGAGTGGGGTTTGTTCCCTATTTATATACAATATATCCTCAATCCCTTCCAGTGCTGATAATATTATCTAGTTGGGTAGCTCAGGGTGAAATTGTTGGGTCCTTGGAGCTCTCTGACCTTGGTGGTTTTCTTGCAGGCATTTCTTTGCCCAGCGAGGTAACAGCATCAGTACTGGAAGGGATGGGATTTGCTCCCTATTTATACACAATGTATATCCTCAGTCCCTTCCAGCATTGATGATGTTATCTAATTGGGTATAGAAACGTCTGCAAGAAAGCCACCAAGCTCAGAGAGCACCCCAATTCAACCCAGAGCTACAGGCATCCACTTTATGTGGTATAATCATTAACGGGGATATCACGAGGAAGGGTGTGGAAGTGCAAAAGTGGCAGGAAGGTGGAATTGCAGAAGAAAACACGAGTGTGGGAATGGCTCCTGAAGCCAGTGCAGAATCTTCATTGCCATTGCGTAGGAAATTATTCCCCAAAACTCGCTTTACCTGCCGACACCTTAGAACATCTGGGCTGTAATTGAAAAATACCATGGAGAGGCAGAGGGAAGATGCTGCGTGAAGGCACCGCTTTAGAATACCAAAATTAAACGCACAGGAGGGGGAGAGGAGGCTTTTATTTACACAGCATTTAAATATTCATACTCTGTTATGCTTTGAGTCACAGGAAATTACTGGGTTAAAATTTTATGATGGGTGACAGCCCCAATGAGATAAATTAAATGAGAACATTAATGGGATTTTCCTGTCTGGTGGAAAAAACGACAGCAATCCAGCTGAATTTTGTTTGATCTGCTCAGTCTAGTCGAGCCAAGCCAGATTAAACCCACGATGGCTTTGTGCAAAATGCCATCACCCTAAATCTTTTGCATTATAAACTTTGGAGTCTGTTGGTCATTGTTGCTTCGCAAGAAAACAGAGCCCTCCCTCTGACTTCTACTTTGGGAAAAAAACAAATCTTTCAAATCAAACTCTAAAATTGGTAAGAGATGAAATGTGGCTGTTTAAAAAACAACACTTCGTTAAATATATAAAATCTATAAAAATAGTTGTCTGTATGATATAACTCCTGCTTGAAAAAAATGGCTGACCTCCATATTTGAAAGTAATTGAAAACCAGCATAGACTTTCATCCTGTTTTTATTTTAGTCCCATTCAGATTTCTTAGGAGTCAATATCAGTGGCTCATGGGAGTTTCTGCACCATGAAAACTCAGGTCCTTAGTGTTTTCTGTGCTTGGTTTTTTGTACACTGATGGCATTATCTAGTTGGGTCATGAAACGTCTGCCAAAAAAGCAACCAAGCTCAGAGCTACTCTATGTAAACAGGGAGCAATTCACACTCACTGGCACTGATGATGTTACCTAGTTGGGTCATGAAGCGTATGCAAGAAAAACACTGAGCAGAGAGAGCCCCAAGGATCCCTCATATCAGTCCTGAACTAACAAACATTCTTGTCTATCTGTTAAAAAAAATGCATGCATGAAGTATGTCTCCCTTTTAAAGAGAAAAACATGGGAGACAATTTTTGGGGTCTTGTGAAAGTAAGAATCATGTGACGTTATGTTTTTGGGAGAAGATTTGGGAAAGAGGGGAAAAAAAACCCCAAACCCCTCCCCTCCATTTATTTCTGTTTTCCCTAATGTTTTATCTTGTTTGTTAGGAGGTGTGAGTCAATGGCTTGAATTAATTCTAATTACTAGAGAGGCATATCCTGATTGAACAAATAAAATAGTATGCTCATTTGGGCCAAGGCCATCTAATTAAATGCTAACTTTGGATAAGCTGGATGTGCATGAAAGATTAATTTTTAAGAGGGTTTTTATGACTCACTAAATAACGATTCAGTTAAAAATCTTTCGCATTATATATCATTAGGCCATCTAATCTTCAAGTGTTATAACATTAAGTCACCCAACTCCATTGTAAAGGAAGATGTGGTAAATCATGTTTATTAACAAATTAATCATATTTTTTCCCCCGCTAGCAAGTAAGTGTATCTGTTATATTTGGTTCTCTGCTGAGAATTAAACCGAGGCTTCACTGGGAGGTTTCAAATGGATTTTGGTGCCACAAATGGAAAATGGGGGGATTGGATTATAAATGGGAATGCTCATTTTGAAATCCAAGGTTCAAAAGCTTTGGACCCATTCAGTGGTTATCTCTGAACTGTCATTTTTAATATCGCGGCAAAAGAAAATTATTAAATGCACAGGGCGCAGTTGTCCTGCAGGAATTTGATTAATTCATTTTAATGTTCATTAAACTTTCAATTCAATTAAACGGAAAGAGGATTGAGTTCCTGTCTCTTTGTCCCGACTTTTGCCTGCTTTTTGGAGCGTGGCCCCAGTATGAGTCCAAAGATCAGTGAGTGGCCCTGGGTTTTATTAATAACAGCAGCAGCAGCAACAACAACAACAACAAAATTTTAAAATCAGGTTGGCTTGCTGCAGTTTGGATTTCTCAGCCGGACATAATTGAGATGAAGAGAGACGAAGGAGGGATGGAATTTGCTAACTTAACCTATTGGCTATTTTGGGTGTCTCTCTCTTCCAAAGGATTGAATTGTATAAATAATCTTTGGGGGGGAGCATCGAATTGGCCCTGGCACTAGAGACGAATTCCTGGGTAAGGCCACACTTGGAATATTGCATCCAGTTAAATCAAAAAGATGTTGAGACTCTAGAAAAAATGCAGAGAAGAGCAACCAGGATGATGAGGAGACTGGAGGATAAAACATACAAAGAATGGTTGCTGGAACTGGGCCTGGCTAGTCTAGTGAAGGGAAGGACTAGGGGTGACATGATAGCATCTTCCAATATCTCAGGGGCTGCCCCAAAGAAGAGGGAGTCAAGCTATTCTCCAAAGCACCAGAAGGCAGGACAAGAAGCAACGGATGGAAACTGATCAAGGAGAGAAGCAACCTAGAACTCAGGAGGAATTTCCTGACTGTGAGAACAATTAATCAGTGGAACGACTTGACTCCAGAAGTTGTAAATGCTCCAACACCGGAAGTTTTTTGAAAGATGTTGGATAACCATTTGTCTGAAGTAGCGTAGGGTTTCCTGCCTAAGCAGGGGGTTGGACTAGATGGCCTCCGAGGTCCCTTCCCACTTTGTTATTCTGTTGTTCCATGCAATTTTGATGCAGTGGGGCTCTGCTTCCCCTTTTGACTCCTCCCTTTGCAACTCTCTCTATATCTCTCCCCCAGCCTGTGTTGCATTCTCAAGAGAACGTGTGTGTGTGTGTGTGTTTGTGTGTGTTGTTTTAAAAAAGGAAATACAAATGTTTTGCCCACCCTGCGATCCATTTGGTCTGTGCACATCAGCAGTTCAGGCAGACTTCGCTCCCCATCCTCTTCATCTTCCCCGGGAAAAAGATTAATGATGATAAAGCAGCGAAGGCCCAATTCTTTTTCTTTCTTTTTTTTTATTTGTTTATTTCAGCCTCCCAACATTAGAATGATATAAATAAGACTCATAAATCCACCCTTCCCTCTGAACTGTATTCCCCAAGGCCCCCCAGACAGAAGACAGGGGTAGTAGCTTCGTAGGACTTAGGAGAGGTTGGTGGGAGATTAAAGTCCTTCTAAGCAGAATTGAGTTGGAAGGGACCTTATAGGTCATCTAGTCCAACCCCCCCCGCCCAAGCGGGAGACCCTACACCATTTCTGACAAAAGGCAGTCCAATCTCTTCTTGAAAGTCTCTAGTGATGGCCAATCTCTTCTTGAAACCTTCCAATGTTGGAGCATCTACAACTTCTGGAGCCAGGTTGTCCCACACTGATTAATTGTTCTAACTCCTTACTTCTAAGTTGCTCCTCTCCTTGGTGAGTTTCCATCCGTTGTTGTTGTTTTTTGTCTGATCTTGGAGAATAGCTTGACTCCCTCTATTTTGGGGGCAGCCCCTCGCATATTGGAAGACTGCTATCAAGTCATCCCTGGTCCTTCTCTTCCTTAGACTAAACTAAAATGGAACATAAAGGAGGCATAGGTTTGGAAGGGACCTTGGAGGTCATCTAGTCCAACCCCCTGCTCAAGCAGGAGACCTATACCATCCCAGGCAAATGTCTATCCAGTCTCCTCTTAAAAACCTCCATTAATGGATCGCCCATAGCTTCTGAAGGCAAGCGATTCCACCAATTAATTGTTCTCCTTAGTTCTAGCTTGGATCCCTCCTGGATAATCTTCCATCCATTCCTTATTGTCCTGCCTTCAGGCTACTTTGGAGAATAAGTTGACCCCCCCCCCTCTTCTCTGTGGCAGCCCCTCAACTATTAGAAGACTGCTACCACGTTACGCCTAGTCCTTCGCTTCCTTAGACCAGCCTTACATGGAACCCAGAGTCATAGAGTTGGGAGGGGTCTTGGAGATCTTCTAGTCCACCCCCCCTGCTGAAACAAGAGACTCTATCGTTTGCAACCAGCTTCTCCCCAGCCTCCCCTTAGAAACCCTCCAGTGATGGAGCACCCACAACTCCCTTTATTCTTGATTCCTTTCTCTTGTTTTAACATTTCTTTCCCACTGTCAGAGATACACTGTCCCTTTATCGCCTTGATTCACTCCCAGAATGAAAAGCAGAGTATTGGAATCAAGAGGCTGCTTAGAGAAATTCCTCTTTTTTGTTCCTCGGGACACCCCAAGCGCTTAGGAATCGAGCGTTGTTGGAAATCCTTGCACGCCTGCACTCCAGCCCACGGCAGCAAATGTTCAACAGAGCAGATAAAAGCAGCTCGTATTCCTTTTTATTTGCCAGCTTGTTCCTTTGTTTAAAATTGGGGGGTTTTTTTTTTTTTAAAAAAGGCTAGCGTTAAAGAGTAAAGGAACGAGGGGAAAAGAGAACCCACCTCGATGTAGCCTCCAGGAGAAAAAAAAGAAAACTCAATGCCATAATATACGAGACAAGAATTAAATTAGTAGCACTATATATTTTTTTTAGTCTCGTAGTAAAAAGTACCAACAACTACGACAAAATAACATCTGAAGTTTTGCCAGCAGCCCGCTTAAAGAAAAAAAAAAGCAAAAATCGACAAAGAGCTGATAAAATACATGGATGTGCACCAACATTTGGCTGCAAAAAAAAAAAAAAAGTTTCCAATGCTGGGTTTTAGGTCTTACAAATTTTCACTTCTTTCTTTGTTTCACCCTGCCTTATAAAGCAACTTTCTGGCCTTGATCAGGGATAACGCTTGATTTGGAAGAAACATCGAGGGCCTGAAATCCAATGACCCTTATCTGGAAATATTTTGGAGAACAGCAAACGCTATCAGCCACGTTCAGCATCCTCCTCCTTTTCTCCAGAGCAAGCAGGAAAAAAAAAAGGCAGCTAGTCCTCAACTTACAATCGTTCATTTGGTGACCATTCCAAGTTATAACGGTCCTGGAAAAAAAGTGACTTTTGACTGTTTTTTCACCCTTATGACCGTTGAAGCAGCCCTGCAGTCACCTGATCAAAAATTCAGATGTTTTGACAACTGACTCACACTTATGGAGCCCCATGACTCCTTTTATGCAACCTTCTGTTAAGCCAAATCCACGGGGAAGCCAGGTTC
Source organism: Hydrophis major (assembly GCA_033807585.1). Classification (NCBI taxonomy): domain Eukaryota; kingdom Metazoa; phylum Chordata; class Lepidosauria; order Squamata; family Elapidae; genus Hydrophis; species Hydrophis major. The sequence continues at coordinate 2,079,141 of CM066341.1, read as the reverse complement.
ACTTAATATATATCAAAGTTCAGAGTGTACGTTTTTCTTAAAGGCAACTTTCCAAACTAAAGATGGGGAAATTCTATATAGGAGGCATATGGCAGCTCTAAAACAGATCGTGCCGACATGTTTGCTCCTAATAAATCTTTTGAAGTTTTTGATTGAATTAGGGCAATGGCCGGAATCCCCGACAGTATAATCTACTTCCTAACTTGGTCCCCTCTGGATGTTTTAGCTTCAACTCCCATCATTCTTAGATGGCAATCTTGGAAATTGGAGCCCCTCACTCCCATGTCTAAAAAGATAGAGGACTGGGCAGAATTTACCCTCTCTGCTCATTTAAGAATGTAATAAAGATTAGCTTTATTTTGATGTATTAACCCAGCCTGGAGTGAGAAGCATCTCTCTTGCCTAAACGCGAAGCGCTCAGGTCTACCTTGACCTCTCTTCTTCCAACAGGGCCACATTGGCACAACCGCAACAAAAATAATTGACGTCTACCTCCCACTCCACGCCAACCAGGACAAGTTGCAACCCATGACTGTGGTGACGATTGCCAACGCCAAGGTGCAGGACCTGATCGGACTCATCTGCTGGCAATACACGAGCGAAGGACGGGAACCCAAGTTGAAGTAGGTCCCTTCAGGGGTCATCTTCTCTTTCTCTCTCTCTCCTCTCTCTCTCCCTTCCTCCCTCCCCCTCTTGTTCTCTCATTCCTTCCCTCACTCCTTCCCTCCCCTCTCTCCCTCTCTCTCTCTCTCTCTTTCCATGGAACATTTTTTGCATAAGGAAATTGATTTTGACAGATAAGTATGTAGGTAGATAAGTTGAAAATATGGGTAGATGGAGACACAGATAGACAGCCATGATGGATAGATGAATAGATAGATAAATTGATAGATAAGATGGATGGATGGATGGATAGATAGATAGATAGATAGATAGATAGATAGATAGATAGATAGATAGAAAAGACGGACAGGCAGACAGATAGACAGAAACGGCATACTCCTTCTGAAAAACCTTGCCAAGAAAACTGACTTGTCCAGAGTGTAAGGCAGCTGCCACAGAGAATCTCTGAGAATTAGACACGATTGAACAGAAGAATACACACACACACACACACACACACACACGCACACCAGATAAGTCTCACCACAACACTTCCCCATTTATCAATATTTCCTTCCAAGCTCTGCGTACATCTATATCTATTTCTCTTTCAATTAAATTACCGGGTACTGTGTAATGACAAGCCCGGTGTTGTATAAATGAATCATCATTTCGAAATGCAGTCCCTTTTGGGGGGGATGGAGCAGTGGGGGGAAGAGAGGAGGTGTCTTGTTTGTTTGTTTTTTTAAAAAAGACAAATCACTTCCCTGTCGTGTCACATACACAGGTAGCATTTTCACCCCCCTGAGGGTTGAAGCCCCTTTTTCTGACAGGTGGGAGTGAAACAGCCGCCTCCTTTCCCTAAATCCCGATGTAGCGAGGAGCGTGCTTCTCCTTCCTGAGCTGCTCAGATCTGAAAAACTTGACCCCCGAGATTTCTTTTCTGGCCTGCCTGATTCCCGCTTGCTTAAATCTCGCCTGCCTTTTAATCAGCTTGGAGAACTTCTCGGCAAAGCAACTGCACCTTTGCAAGAGTCCCACCCAGAGGTGGGCTGCTACCGGTTTGCACCGGTTCTCCCGAACGGTATGTTCATTTGCTGAGCGGCAGTTCGGAGAACCGTTTGTTGGAAGAAAGCATTTCCCACTTTACAGGCCTAATCCCGCAAGGAAGGAAAGATTCCTGTGTGAGCAGTGAGCAGAATGGTTTAGCTTTCTATGACAGCTGTCAGTCATTGATCTTCAGAAGGGATTCCCCCATTTCTAATCTAACGGTTGGTATTTAGGGCCGCTTTTTGCAAGCAAAGAAGCCTTTTGTAGTTTTGTACAGGTAATCCTTGATTTACAGCAGTTCATTTAGAGTCCATTCAAAGTTATAATGGCACTGAAAACAGTGACTTGATGAAAGCCTCTGCAGCCCAAAAAATAGGCCCGTTTCGTCACTTCCGGTATTTCTGAAAATACAGGAAGTGACAAAACGGTCCTATTTTTCGGGCTGCAGAGGCTTTCCTCTGGGAGGCTGAAAAAGGCCTCAAACAGGCCAAAAAATCAGCTGTGAGGCATACGTGTGTGCAGTGAGGTAAGCTTGCCTGTGGCTCACATGCCGGCCAAATGGCTCTGCGTGCCACCTGTGGCACTTGTGCCATAGGTTTGGCATCACGGGTATAGGGTCTGCCATGAAATGTCTGCAAGAAAACCCCCAAGTGTGAAGAACACCAAGGACCCCATGGCCGCGTGAAAACCATAAGTCACAAATGCCGTTTTAACTTGGAACACTCATTAAACGAATGGTTGTAAGTCAAGGAGTAGTTGTATTCCAAGACCCTGCACTTTCTGGTTACCTGTCCATCAAAGAGACACCACAAGCTAGAGAAACTTGAGAAACATACAATAAATGACAGCTTAAGGATGAATTATCTGGGCTATGCACGCTTGGTGGTGAACTAAGTTACCCACCCAAGTTATGCAAATTAATTGGGGAAAATAGCAAATCAGAGAGTCGGCAAAATAATTCACTGTCACATCCAATCAATAAACTTTGTAAATCAACTCGCTTAATGCTCCTTTCCAAAAATGATCCATATAGATCAAGCGGCCAATTAAACAATTAACATGCGCCTGACTATTAATTAATTTCTGCATCAGTCAGACAGACAGAGAAAACTTCAACTTGGACTTGTCAAACTGAACAAAGGAGAAGGGAAATTCGAGTTCACAAGGGGATTAAAAATTCTGCCACCTAAACCAAGGGTCTCCAACCTTGGCAACTTTAAGACTTGTGGAGTTCAACTCTTTGCTGGCTGAGGAATTCTGGGAGTTGAAGTCCACAAGTCTTAAAGTTGCTAAGGTTGGAGACCCCTGACCTAACCAACCTGACAACGGTTGCCTCTTCTGTATTCCCAAATATTCGAAGCGTTTTGTTTTGTCTTGAAGATTAAAATATCTATTTGATAAACATCTATGGGGAATCGCAATCATTGATTCATAAACATGGATTTGGAATTTCTTTCTTTTTTTCTGTGGGCCTCCCAACTTCTCTTTTTCCTGGTTCCTTCCAGCGACAATGTCAGTGCTTACTGCCTCCATATTGCTGAAGACGATGGGGAAGTTGACACAGATTTCCCAGCCTTGGATTGCAATGAACCCATTCACAAGTTCGGCTTCAGTACTCTGGCCTTGGTCGAGAAGTATTCATCGCCAGGCTTGGTGGCCAAGCAGTCTCTCTTTGTCCGAATGTAAGTCTCTTCCTTCTCGTATTTATTGATTAACTGACCGCTATAAGATTTTGAGATTATATAATAAGAATAGGATGCTATGTTGTTCTTCTTATGCACAAGGTCGTGCAGGAACAATAATGAAAGACCAATGCAAGGATGCTCCTCATAGTATTGAAGAAATATGGTTGCGCAATGCAATGTATTTGGCATCCAGGCCTTTGTCGAGGGTTTTAGCTTGCAATCATCCCCTTACAAACCTGGGGAATTTATATGTGAAATCAGCTCTTTTCTGTTCCTTTTCTCTGACTTTACTTCATTTTTCAGATGTTTGTGAGATGGACAGCTATGTGAGGAAAGGAAAGGCATGGATATGGGCCAGGAAGTATGTTTCTGAAGACAGTTTGAATAGCAATAGCAATAGCACTTAGACTTATATACCACTTTATAGTGCTTTCCAGCCCTCTCTAAGCAGTTTACAGAGTCAACCTCTGGCCCTCAACAATTTAGGTCCTCATCCACCTCAGAGGGATGGAAGGCTGACTCGACCTTGAGCCTGGTGGGAGTTGAACTGCCAGATTGTAGGCAGCTGGCTGCAGCAGAAGTAGCTTGCAGTACTGCACTCTAACCACTGCGCCACAGAGGCTTCTGTAATGCAGATACACACCCATCACCTCCAGCCCCGTGGCCACTAAGAATCCCAGAAGCTAAAAATCCGGCATATTAGATCATACCACATTACATCAGATCCATAGGAGAGGAGCCGGCGGAGCTGGAAGGCAGAGTTAAACATGTCATCAGTTTGGAATCATTGTGTTGCCGCAAGA